>JACGTJ010004085.1:18526-49748 GCA_014858695.1 Chrysomya rufifacies | reverse complement strand
TGTATGTATGTATGTATGTATGTATGTGTATTGATTTTGATATATATTTATGTATGAATATCAATGCAGAGCCCATTTAAATAAATAATACGTTTTTTGAAAACATATGTGAATATAAAATTTGGGTCATTTTCGGAAATTGTGTGCTAATTTTGTTTAAAATAAAATTTAGATAGATAAACTTTAAAGTAATACTGGTTGTTTTAAATATTTTAATGTGAGTTTCATTTATGATAAATGAAGAAAATTAACTGATAATATGGATCCATGTAGTAAAAACAATTCTTAGTGGTAATCGAAAGTTTTTAAAATTTTACGTTTTGAAGAAGAAAATAGTAGCCGCCATAGTACAAATAGAAAAAATTTCTTCGTGTTGAACTAGTTTTTCGCTAAAGGTCATTATACAGGAACCATAAGATTAGCAAATTTTAAATACCGCGATTAGTCCTGGAATATTTTGGCATTTCCCCGAATTTCAAAAATTTTAAGCTCAATTTAAATACAGATACAAATACATTTCTTTGCAAATATAAATTAAAGTAATAACTTAAATTTATATTGAATGATTTGTAATAGAAATGTGCTTTAAAACTTATTTTATAATGTTAAAAGACATAACAGAAAATTAACGACTTCTTATCATATATATTTTTGTGTAGATGTCTAAACAGAGGTAGTAAATTTTAAGCTTGTTTCCATTAAATCTATTAACAACCTATGTAAACTGATATGTGTTGCTGCATCCACACAAGTTGTTGAAATAAAATGAAATCTGTGTATGATAACGCTTGTGCTGACTGACGAGCAATGTTGAATGATGAATGAATGACTAAAGGAATATGTTGCAAGAATATCCCGACACTAAGTGTAGCCGACTTGTCAACTTAATTGCCGTTTGAATTGAAATCAACATTAATATTAAATATTTTTTAGTTTAAATAATTTCAATGCAATTAATAACTAAAAGTATAAATCAACAACTAACTATCAACTGTAGTTTGACGTACTCATTGCAGCACACTAAACATAAAAGCAAGTCTTTGTTTGTTAAAATTTTGGTTTCAGTTCCATTCAATTATTTTTATTTATTTATTAATTTTTGTTTGCGTTTGAAATGCACATTTCGGAAATTATTGTTTTCATCATTAAAAAGACCAGTTTATGAGTTAATGACATCCATTTCGTTTTTGTTTTGCTTGGTTTTTGAATCTTTTCTAACATACAGACTCATTTTCAAATTCGTTATAGATGTTCATGTATGTTGACGAAACCGTTGGCTGATGCTTTTCGATATGTTCAAACAACTGCGCCCGCGCCTTTAAAAATGCAATTTTTATTATTTTTACTCGTATTTGTTTATCTTAACGAAGATGCGTCAAATGAGGGGAACAACTCAAAAACATTTAAGATGAAGCAACAACATTTGTACCATCCGGATCGGAAAACAATAAATATTCATATGATAATAACAACATATGGCAACAATATTTTTAAATTTTTTGTTGAAAAAATTCTTAAATCTAAATATAATATTGGAAACGATTTTTAAAATACTACACATTAAATTCCTCAGATTCTATGTTATTAAATAAAACCCCAAAAATTAATATAATTTGCAGTCACAAAATGATAGTGGATAATGGAACGTATATTTTTATACCTTTATTTATTTCTCTGTCTGACAAATGGAAACTTGTTTCCGTGTATTCAACCATTATGATACTGGATGGAAGATTCGAAAGAGCCCATTATCTATTCGTATATTTTAGATATTTTGTAAATATTTTCATCACATTTTTTATTTTTATGACATTAATCTCAATATTTTTTAACAGATTAATATTTTTAAGATATCACGTTAAAGATTGTATTAAATAGAACCGATTGTTATAGGTAGTTATCTTCGAATGAAAAACGGAATTGGTCCTTTTGCCCTTCAAAGATATTTATCCTTCTGTTCTTATTATTAAACATTTATTTGCTATAAATATCAATAATATTTTGGAGTTTGATATTATTTGATAAACAACGTTTTAATTATTGAGACATTACAATTTTAAATGCATTGCTTAAATTTTGTATGAATCAAATTTGTTTGCTTCGAACATTCCCGTCTCACATAAACTATCCAACCGTTTAAATATCATGTTGTAGCGAACAAATTAAACACAAAGAAATTTAGTTCGATTTGAGCATTTGAACGTTTAACGTGTGGTCGCGCACATAAAGTACAAAAAAAAAAAATAAATTAAATAAATAAATAAATAAATAAATAAAATAAGCAAAATTCAATAAAGTAATAACTTCGTTACTAAAAATATAAATAAAATTTTGTAATAGATGATTTTTTACAAAATATTTCAATTATATTTAACAATTGTGCCTAGTATTTCATAGAAAAAATTCATTAATTTAATTCTTTACTAATAAGTGCGTGTGGAATTCGAAATAAAGAAAGTGTTAAAAATATCTGCAAATTGTGTATGAATATTAGTGTTTTTGAAAGAAAAACATATAACCATATATACGTGGAGAAGTAAATAAGATAACGAACTACTTTTGTTCCTCCATACCCCACAATATATACTACCTTGCATTGTACATACACACATATGTATATCTATCATTTTTAGTGGAGAGATAAAGAAAAGTTGAAATTAATGACGACAAAACTTTTTTAAACTATTAATTGATAATTAATAAAGAATTTCCGGAGTTTTCGTTTTATATTATACAAGCAATACCACAAGATAGAAAGAACAAACGAAATATTTTATAATTTACCTTAAATTTTAAAATATAAAAAAATCTTAAGTGTTTCTCTGTACTCATTTAGTTAGTTTTTATGAATTTATCTATACATGAGATACAAATTTTTTACAAGTGCACTTAACTATTTACATAAATACATACATATGTACATTTATAATATGTACGTACTTAGCTAATGTATGAAAAATTTATTAAATGCACTTACTATACAGTGCTTTTCTACTGTAAATGGATTTGTGAGTGTTTGTGAGCGACCGATTAAACAAGTGTAAGTGTTAGTGAGTACCTGTTGTAAGGTGTAAAACGTATTTTAAACGAAGGTTAAGTATTAGCCACGGTTTAACAAAGAAATCACTAAAAATATAAAAGAAATTTTAAAGCGTTTTTATTTTGTGTTTATGACTTAAAAGATCTATGCACATACTATACAAAAAAGGAGAGAGAAAAATAAAAACAAAGTGAAGTGCAGTGCAGTGTTGTGTAGATATTGGTTAAGTGATTATAAATCTGTTCAGAGTAACGATTATTAAGTCGTATGCGCTAAAACTCATCCATGTCTTAAAACGATCTCATTCGTGTTAAGTTACGTTTCCCAGTAAATGCAAAATACTACGAAATGTTTTAAACGTGTATGTCAATGCCAAACAGATACATCGCCAACAATAGAAACAACAGCGGCAACAGCAGTTACTACAAACTACTAGAAATACGAATACCTATTTCTTCATATACGACTTGAACTTCTACTTTAGCTTCTTCTTTTTATTCATCTTAAAGAGCAGCAGCTTTGTAAAAACAAATAAAAAAATAAACAACAATAACATAAACACAACCAAATGCCCGGCCGTGATATCTTTGAGATACACCTTTAAATACAAAAATATAAACTTAAAATTATAATAAAAAGCCTCAGAAACAACTATACCAATCACCAATTTTAAACAAATAAACGTATATACATACTATATTGTATTTATTGTTATTGTTGTGTTTTTAATGTTTTTCTTTGTACAAATACAAAATTAAGCACGTTTCGGTGAACACGAGAGTGAGAGAACAACGTTTAGAGAAGAAAAAAATCAGAAATTAAATTAACTACAAAACGAAAAAAATAACAATAATAAAAATAACAAAAAATAAAAAGAAAAGCAAACTAAAATTAAAAAAAAAAATAACGAAATAAAAAAAACATACTTCTACTCTGCAACAACGTGACGACTGACCGGTTTTTTGGGCTTATTATTATATTTTCTGTTCTTTGCTTGAACATTTTTCATATACATACATACATATTTCTGCCAAAGTTATTTAAAACGAAAATAAAAAAGTAATAAATTCACATACAACAAAATACAGTCAGTCCACAATTAAGGCCTAAATAACAAGGTCCTAAAATACACACACAGAAAAGAATTTAAAATTAAAAAATGTTTGAATAATTTAAGCGCCACCTTATTGCAAAGCTAATACATATATAAACGAAACGAATGCGAATGCGAATAAAAATTGAAATTATGAAGATTTTTTATAATTAAATAAAATATTTAAATATAATTAAAAGCAAATTAACTATTACATAAAACCTGCAACTATTTAAAACCACAAAAAAATGTCTTTGGTAAAGATGGCAGGAATATTTCCTGTGGGACTTATATTGGTCCTATATTTCAGTTTGGCGTCTTCGTTCAATTTGGAAAATCGTCTGCCTATTGTTAAATTCAATTCAAATCCCAACTCATATTTTGGATATTCTGTTGCAACTCATACAGTTGGTGAATTCAATTGGCCAAACAATACAAAATGGTAAGTTTGTTTCTTTTTTTTTAAACAAATTAGTCAGTCATATGTTAATTATTTATCTTAGTTATCTCAAAGATTGCATGTTTTACTTTAAACTCATAAACAGAATATCACGAATTCTTATTAGTAACTGCCTCTTAGTCATCCTTTTAACAATTGTGTAAACATACAAACATATTTTTATTTATTTTTTTTTAAGAATTTTTATTTTTTCATTGGAATATTTGCTCTGTTAATAATCTTTTTTTTTTAAGTGGAATGCTACTTGTACAACATACTCCATTTACATATTTATTCTTTTTTTTAACTTTCAAGTCGTTTCATTAAATTTGTGAAAATTTGCAAAAATTCAAAAGAACAACAATTGCTAGAGATATGCCATACAATCAACAATAACATGTTTATCATTTAAGCAAATATTTATTTAAAAATAAAAAATAATTATACCGAAAAAATTAACGCAATTTAGCATTGATTTAAGTCCCATGTCATCATTGACTTTAATAAATTTCAAGCAAATAGAATTAATGGTTATTTAACAAAATAATTATAATTATTTATATTATATTGTTTATAATTAACTATAATTAATAAAATAATTTATCAGACAAAACAAATATTTTTACTATAGTTTGTTTTTAAAATTTTTAATAAAAATCTGAAAATATTCAATGAAACTTGTTTTAATTTCTACATTTTTTAAATTCAAATGTTATCCCAATTTGTATAAAAATTCAATAATTTGAAAAAATATATTTCTAAGTAATTTTCTGGGGATTCATGATTAGACAAAAATATTGGATATTAAATAATAAACATATTTTAAAACTTTCATTTGTCTGATAAAACAACATAAATCGAAAAAAATGTAAAAAAATGCAACAATAGTAGATTGTAGAAAAATGTTTAATTTCAAATTGGTTTCCTAAAGTTCAAACAATATAGCGGGAGGGAATGATTAAAACATCAATATCTGAAAAGATAAAAAACTATATAATAACAAGATTATACTTTTAAATAATTAAATTCATAATCCGAATAAATTACTTCATTAGACTAAAAAAGTTGAAGTAGATGAACAAAGTTTTACTATAATTAAAAATTTTAATTTTCTTTAGAATTTTAAAGACTTTTTTGTATTTAAACTTTCATTTATAATGTTCGAATTGAGCGAATTTTACTTGACGACCAAATTTCTATGTAATGTCGTAGACCTTGGGTAATTCCCAGGAAGTCTTCCTTTATAATACATTTCAATTTTATATTTGTGTAGTATTATTAATTCCCATGAATCTTATTTACTTAACCGTTGATTGAAATTTGAGCGCATATATTAAAATAACATTTCCAAATTTAGTGCTTAATAGTTTCTTATCTTATTTAATTAGTAGACAGGTAAACAGGAAGGATCTTTATTTATCACGTACCACTTCAGACAAACTGATCGATATATAATAACAAATGTAGTATAGTGTCAGGTAAAATAAGTAGTAAAATAGTACATTAAATATTTTTAAACAGGATAAATGTATTGAATATCATAAACAACCGAAATTCTATTGAGTAGCATTTCGAAAAATATAAAAGAATCCGTACATCAAATGTTATCTATTCTCAGTTTTTTTGCCAATTACATAAAGGACTTCTTTAGATTTAAAGGAAATAGAATTTATATTTTTTTACTAATAAATATTAAACATGGCGCCAAAAATGAAATCTGCGTGCTCTAGATTTGCTACGAACAGAAGCCATTATTATGTTCTTTTTTATTTCTAATGAAGTGTGTTTTCTTTTCATATTTTTGAATGGAACAAAATAATAAAAATGATGTAACATCGATAGAAATAATCAAATTGCCATGAACGAACAAAAAAGCACTCTGCTATAATTAACAAGTTAATAACATATAGTTTTTGTGCTTTTCCTTTTTCTTGAATTCCAATCATTTTATAACAGGGCGTAGTGTGAGTATAAACGATTTAATTTTTCATATTTTCTAATATTTAATGGCTTAATATTTTCTACAAAATAAAATTATGTTGAAAATTTATAGATAAGGCTCTATTTATGAATATACATATGTATGTGTCCATGTACAAGTAAATAGTATTTCTACTACTCTTGGTAACACAGTGATGTCACGAAAAGGTGAACTAATTTTAATCAAATGAGTTCACGTTTTCTGATGTTAATTTTTTGGTACAATTTAATACTATGAGCGCCGAAATGTGGGTTAGGTATAAAGTTAAAAATTCAAAATTTTGTGAACACTAAAATGTCTTTCGAAAACGTGAACAGCTCACGAAATAACTCGGTAACGTGAACAAACTTATATTGGCGATTTTAATTTGTTCAAGTTTCGGGATGTTTACATTTTGGCGAGTGTACTGTATATGTTTGTTAAATTTATAACAATTTTTATTATAAATTCATACATACCTATCATATTCTTAGATAAACAAACTAGTTATAATTTTTATTCTTGGATAACCCTTCAGGAATGACGTAATTTAGAAGTAAATAAATAAAAACAAAAATAAAAAATATTGGTTTAATACATACATACATACATACATACATATGTATCTAAATATTTGAAAATATTTTGATGTTTTTATTGAATATTTTTTTTATTAACTACATCAAAATATTTTTGCAGCCTTGTGAGATTACATAGAAATAAAAAATTCCTCTGTTATGAAAATATACATACATATATTGTTTTATCGCAAAGATAAGAAACATATTATTGTTACTATCATTATGTAAATATATTTTATTTATTTATTTATTTGTTTTTTTTTTCAACACGGTTATGAAATATTGAACTTTCATATAAAAACGTATGTATGTATATATAATACAAATATTTTAATAGGATTAAAAAGGAAAAATTTATGGGCATATAACATTAAACTTTACACAGTTTCCAGGAAATTTTTATGTTCTATACATAAGTGTATGTTGTTATATTTGTCTTTGTCTGAATACAGTTAAATTAATCAATTTCTAATCAATTTTATGTTTGAAATTAAATTTTGCCTAATTCTTTTAATATTACTATTGTATATATTTCTTTAATTACACGATTTGGAAATATTATATAAGTTTAGTATTTATTTAGTAGAAATATACATATATATTTTTATATTATCAGCATTTAAAATCATAATATAGGTCAATGGGGCACATTAAAAGTACACCTGTTACTATTACGATAACTAAATGTTATTATCATTCAGTTTATTATTTTGGAGTGCATTCATTGTAACCATGTACGTGCATACATACATATGTATCTGTGAATTCAAACATATGTTCATAAGTACATGAAAGTTCATGTAATAATTTTGTTATCGAAAATTTTAAAATTTTAATGGTTCCAAACAATAAACTTTGAAAGTACTTTAAAAACATCATATCATACACAAATTATAGCTAACGAACATGTTTTCTTTTTGTTTTGTAAAAAAAAGCGAAAAATTTGAAAATTTCTTAAACCATAATAAATTGATTGTTTACCAGTATCCAACATGTCTAGACATCGATGTTCATACATATAATGTTTGCGTAAAGTAAAGAAACTTTCTTCATTCATTTCCCCAAAAAAAAGTTTCAGATTTATTTTTTTTTTGTTATTGTGACTCATGTTATTTATGAAGTTTTTTATTGGTGTTTTGTTAAATGTCGTGCATAAAATCAGGAAATAACATGATGTTTTTGGGAGACAAAAATGATAATATGTGTGTTTTTTATTTAATGTCAGTTTAAAGTTTAGTTAGAATGTCAAATCTTATCCATAATTTAATTGTTTAATACTACACATGAACCGGTTTCGCGAAAAATGTTCTTGAATTTAATTTTGTTTTTATCAATATATTTTATTATTTAATTAGTTTAAATAATTTATAGTTATGACTAATTTTAAGGTCTCAGTTATTATTTAGAATTTGAATGAATAAATAAATTAACACTTCAATTTGTAAAAGCCTGTTTGTCTATGATTCTTCATTGACTTTGATAAATTTTCGAAAATTTAATTAAAGTTTGAAAAAGTAATTCCTATTATATAAATTACCAGTTCTTTTTAAACGTCATGCTAGTGTATGTGTCATGAATATAAAAAAAATATATTTTTTTTAAATGTTAATAATATTCGCTGATATTTGCATGTATGAATAAAATATTAACGATTTATTGTTTTTATTAGAAAAAGCTTAAATAAAAAACTAGTTTTTAAAATTCTACATTCGCACCGAATATAATTAAAATAACAGATTACACATTTTTAAATGTGTAAACAATAGTATTTCTTCCAATTTTGGTTAATTGTAGTGATACCATATGCTGGTATTTAATGCTATAGACTTTTTAGAATAGTAATAAGAAACATTAGTATTTAAAGGCATCCGCTAAGGTAATAATCTCTGTATCTAATATATTTTTGTAATTTTAGTAATAATTGTAAGCGTATACATAAAAGATGAATTGTTTAATTGAAATTTCAATTAAAATGTAAGAATATTACTTTAGAAACTCTTTCATACATATCAAAAGAAACTACAAAAATTATATAGTTCCAATAATATATGAAACGAAATGAAACAGCAAACTCTTTTTCTGATAATCTTTATTATATTTCACTACAATTAAAACAAATTATATTATAGTCGATTATAATATTTGTTACCAACAATCATAACGGTAAAATACAATAAACTTGGGAGGATTTTGTATTAAAATAGTATATGGAGTTATTTTATATATATTCTAATTTCTCCTTATGTGGCAGGTGGGCAGAAACGTGGGCGGTATATGTGTTTGTTTTACATTATTTGCTAAAGTTATCCAAAATGCGCATTAAGAGTTGTTTTTGTTTCTTGTTTGCTTTCAACAGAAAAATAAAACACAGAAACGGACACACCGATTTAGAATCGCAACGTGTTACAAAAGGAATAACAAACTGTATATAGAGTCCAATAAATTTTAGTGTTGGATATATACAAATTCTTATCAATAAAATAAAAAATTAAATTCTTTTAGAATTGGCTAAAGTATGTTTGCTTGTACAAATTTTATAATAAATATATTTAACACTTTCAAAATATAGAAACTCAAACATTGGAAAATATGTACATATGATGTAACAGCTTTTAAACCATTAAATATCACACAAGCTGCCCAAGAACTAACAAATTGAGAATGAATATTTTCGGTTGTTTCGGTTGGTTGAATAAAGAACATATTTACAATTTGAGTATTTTCTTTGTGTGTGTGTGTTTTTTTTAATGCATTTAAGAAGAAACTTCATTAAAATTCTTTTGTACAAATATATAAAAAGGTGAAAGAATGACAAATGTTACATTGGGTATTTATTGACACAAATGTTCATTGAGCTGTATTCGAATTTTATGATTATAACAATGCATATTTTTACGACAAAAAAAATGTATTTTGGTTAAGAGTGACATATGCATTTGGTATTAAGAACACGTTTTTGTTAAGGTAATTAAATTGAAATTATCGTATATTTTAATTTTTTTTTTAACTTTCGACAATAAACCCATAAAATGTAAGGAATATGTTTTCTTGGATTTTAATGAACTTGAGTTATAATTTTTTATTACACTGACGAAAAGTTACAACCTTAGCTATTATCTTAATGACAAAAATGTAAATTACTACATAAAATATTAAGTTCCTTCCTAAATTCCCTTTTTTTTTTGTAAAAAACTAATCACATTTTGTTTAGTTATTATGTTATAATTTAAGAAAGTTTTTACTTTATGCTTTACTTTTTGCCGTAAAAAACATTTAATGAATCCGATTCAAAGAACTGAATAAACCCGATTCAAAGAACTGAACAAAGCTGTGAAAGCAAACTCAGTTAAAAGTTTCCCATAACTAATTATGACCACAAGTTAAATTTCAAATTTTCTAAAATAAAACAAACACATTATATTGTATTTGTAGAAGATATTTGACAAATGTCTAGTAAACATTAAGTTTACATTAAATGTTCGTATATATTCACACCCATAAAGCATTTGTACGATTACGTATGTATGTAAAGTTCTCACAAATTTTTGAGAGAAATATGAAAATAAATTTTCGGGTAAAATCTCATTATATTTAGTTCTCTATAGAACCCCAAAGTCATAAATAAAATGAACTTCAAATGATTTCAATGATGAGAGTAATTATTTTCTTATTTGAAAAATGAAAAATTTCTTGTCGAGTTATCCAATTACTTCACAAAGTATGTACGAGAAACATGTTTAGAGAAATTCATCATTATCCAGTCATAACAATTTGTATAAATGTCAGACCACAAAAAGCTGTTGATGGAAATTGTGAAAATTTAATATAATCATTTATAGAAAACGAGAGACTTACTCACGTAAAAGACCAAACCTTATTTAGTATTGAGGCCAAAAACCTTATTTCATATTGAGTGTAAAAACAAACTTTTGATCCATTTTATAAACAATTTGAAAAATAACTTGCATATATGTATAAATTTTTGTTAAATTTGTTCGATATTATTTCAAATTTAAAAAAAATTTATATTTTTTTCAATATGGTTTAAAGTGGTGATAATTATAGTTTATGTTGTCTGCCATATTCTTTGCCGATTTTTAAAATATACATACATTTGTACTTACAATGTATGTATGGTGTAAAATTGCTTTCTTTAAATGTGAGTTATTGTATTATGTAGGAGTATTCATTAATAATGTTTATTTTGAATAGAATTATTTTTTAAGCTTTATTTTATTATTTTTTTAATTTCATAAGATTAATTATTAAAAATCTTTTATATTTGTATTCTTTTTTGATAGTACGTTATAGTATGCTAGTATTTCAAGTTTAACATATAAAATGTATGATTATGATTCTATTAAAGACGAGACTCTTAAGAAAATAAAAAAAATAAAACTTTTTTAATAAGGCATTAAATTTTAATATGATTGCATGAGACACACATATAGCGTAATTGTAATGTGTTAGATTATTTTTAATATGGGACCAAAGTTGAAATGAAAAAAAATATTAATTTAGTTTCAAAACAAATTTTTTATTACAACACTTGTTCTTAATCACTAAACAAAATTAAAGCTGTTTTGTAAATGTTAATTAATTTTTTAGTTTTTTTTTAGGAATGAACAATTTAGAAATATACACAATTTTTTAAACATTTAATACACAACGCAAAATTAGTTGTCATTTAATATCAGTACAGTATGGTTAGATTTGTACTTCATTATGGTACTTTTTCCATGTTGTTTATATTTAATAGGTTCTAATGGCATCCAAATTCAACTTTGAAATGCACAAGAAAACAAGTATGAAAAGGAGACTAAGAAAAGTACTAATAACGCAAAGGGTTTCAAAAATTTAAGTTTCAAAAATATAGAAAAAGTATCTTTTTATATAAGAACCCAATTTACGTGTTATTGAAACATGTTCGTTATTTATATTGTCCGGAGTGAAAACGAATTTTTGACATCGAAATTAGGAGTTTTCTAAATTATTTTCTGACGGTAGCTTATAAATAATCAAATTAATTAATAATGTTATTTTTGTTTTAAAACTGCGTTAATTATTTAAATATTTTTACATAATATGTGTGTACATATGTTTGTATGTGATGTGTGTAAATAGTTTTATATCAGAAGAAATTTAAAACCCGTAAATTTTTTATTTGAAACATAAAATTCAGGTAAGAATGCCATAAAGATACGAGGAATAAAGTTCCAATATTGTACGAATGTATTTTTATTAATAATATTATACTTCTTCTATAATTCTTAGGATATATTATTTAAATATCACTTAAAAAACAATAAATACAACTGAAATTTCAAATGATGGTAAACATACTTAATATAGTACCTACATATAAATCTATATTGTAAATATACATACATATGTATATGTGTGTGTGTTTACACTTTGTATGGGGATAATGGGAACATATATCTACCACACATGTTGTGATTTAATATGAATAAATAAATAATTCAAAAGGAAAGAACGTTCCGAAGTATCATATCACATCAAAACACATAAGAATACAATAAGTTTGTTTGTTTATATGTATAACAGCTAAAATATACAGGTAACAAAGAATAAGGTATCCTACTGATATCAGAAAATCGTCATCATCATTCTACCTACTCTATCTACTCACACATATAAATAAATACATACATCTATACATTTATAAGGTTTTATAGTTTTATTTTCTTAAAGTTTACCGATCGGATACATACAAAAGTGTTTATAGATGGAAATATTAGGGTTGTATTTCTTCGCCTTTAAAATTAATCGAATAATATAGTTAAGGTTAAGTAAAATTTAAGATTATGGTTATTATCTGTAAAACAGAAGATTCATTTCGCTCAATTGAAGAAGTTTGTTTATAAAGTACAACATTTCTTTAAAAATAAGTGATTCAGAACTATTTTTAGTGTATTTTTTTCAAATATTTTACTAAAACAATAACCAAAAGTTAAAAATCAGTTCAAATCAGTTTAACGAAAAAAAAATGTTGACATACGTAACAGATTGTTCGTTATTGTCTTGATGAAATCGGGGGTAAATATTTCTTATAGCAACAAATATTTGTTAATATAAGAAACATTAAAGGTTATTTTAACTTTACTAAAAGTTTTTTGTTCAAAATTATATTCGTTTGAAAATATTGTTCAAATAATCGAATAATTTTTTATTCGAATACATAACATTCATTATATACATGCATAAATTAATAAGTACATACATACATACATATATAATAATCGAATAATAATTGAATACACATACATACATACATACATACATACATATATACATATTTATAATCTTAAAAATGATCGTATTAATCGTGAAGCCAAAGGATTTGAATTTATGTTTTAATTTTTTTTGTTAACGATGGTATGTAGATTCATCATAGCCATAATACTGACAAATGTATATTGACAACGTTTCTTTAAGGTCGACAGAATTCCAAAGAATTTCCTTTGTTTATGAACATAGAGAACAGAAAGATATCACCAACTGGTTGGTGTTGGTGAAGAGGTGTTTGTTGACATTAAAATTTATTTTACCAAACGTGAATGAATTCACTTAAAGAGCCACGTATATACTTTGTTAACCAAAGCGGATAATTTTGAAAGTTCCTACCACATAATTTTATACTTTGAGGTGTTAGTTTATTTAAGTTCATTTTGCTTAGAAAATCCAGATTTATGTTATTAATATTTTAAACAATTCGTTCATATTTAAATATATATTAGTATATCTTAATTTCGAAACAAATTTCAAATTAAAAAATTAGATTTAAAACTTAAATTAAGAAAGCTAAATAACTTCAATAAAAACTAAGCGTTTTTAAAATGAAATTTATATTGTATGAAGATTGTTAAAGGATCATTTATGTTGGTATTCTTCAAATATATTTTTTTTCGTTGCATTCTTTTTCTTTATTATAAAGTGTTGGAATTCGTCAAAAATATTAAAATTATATTATAATTTATCACAATAATACATTCTGGTTCATCTAATGTATAAATTTTGTTCATTTTAATTTCTTTCGCTTAAAATTTTTAGTTTTTTTGTGGTGCAACAAATATTTTTATTTGGTGAAATTTTAGAAAGTACATAGTCTTTTTTGCTTAATTTTTAAACTTTAGATTCCAAAAAATAGTTTAAAAATAATTCCCGGAAAATACATTAAAAACATTTCAATATTATTCCAAAAAGTAATAAATGTAAAAACAAAAATAGTATGTAATTGTATATGCATTAATAAAATGTTATTTGCAATCCATTTCTACGAACTTTGTACTAAGTTTTTGCTTTCATGGTCTCCACTAATATTTATTTTAAATTTGTATATATTTTCTAAGAAAAGTGTGCGATTGTAATAAAACTGTAATTTTTATATGCCGGAACCAATATCCTCTAGACGATTAAAAGTGTAAATCGTGGAATTTCTTAAATTTACCTTGTTTTAACAAGTGTTTTTTTTTCTCTTTTCTGTGCAGTGATTTTACTTATTATGATTAACACGTGCTACTGCATCATAAAATATACATTTTAATTTTTTTTATTTAGAGTGTAAATAATTTTTATATAAAAAAACACAAAAATGTATAAATCGTAAACAGCGGTTGTGATTTAAAACGTGATTTTAACATGAAATTGAATTCAATGGATTCAATTGAATTAAATGAATTTTTTGTAAAACCATTTTTACTATCTTCTACTGCAAGTATAAAAAGCTTGTACTTGTAGTAAACAAATGTATTGTATACATAAATATATTACTGCCAAGACGATTATAATAAAATGACACATAAATCAGTAGTAAGCATTTTCTTCAAGTCCATCACATGGTCATTTATTAAGTAACTAAAAAAGAAAACTAATAAATTCAATCCCACAGACTGACTTACAGACAGACGGACCGCTATAAACATAGTCACAAATATAAATACACACGAGTCTTAAACCCTTATTGTTCATTATGAATTGTCCCCAAAAAAACACATAAATATTTAAAATATAGGAATGGTTCTCTGCCCCATTATTTTGTAAGTGAGTGTGTACTTAATTACTGAAAACAACAAAAAACACACACACACAACAACAACCAACAAAAACAAATAAAAAAGTAATTAAAATGTATGCGTATCCCCATAGCAGTTAAATTTTAAATAGCTCATAATGTTTCTAGATATAAATTTCTTTGATTTATAAAATTTATATTTTGGATCAATCAAAAGCGATCTTAAGTTGTTTAATATGTTTCATATTTCTGGGATATTGGCAGTTATTTTAGGATAATAAATATTAATTTTCTGCTGTTTCATTATTATGCACATGAAAGCACCACTGTGTTCAGTAATACTAATTCGCATATTTAAAAACTTTAAAAATGGTATTTAAAAAAAACCCATTAATAATAAATGCTCATACACACATTTATTTAAACATTTGAACACACCCGCATTTTTTGTCAAAAGATTTTTAAAAATTTAAATATTAAATATATTTGAAATTCTTATTGACATTCAAGTTAGTTGTCCCAAAACGCTTAAATGATTTTACTTTTAAACTAAATTTTCAATAATTTAAAACAAATAAATTTCAATATACCAAATATTTCACAATTACAAGAAGCATAAAATTTCATGAAATATTTTTAAATAATACATACATACATACATAACTCAATACATATTCGTTTATTAATATATAAATAAACAAATATGCTTGGCAAGAACTAAAACGCTTAATTACTCATGAAATTTATGCAATAAAAAGTCTTTTGTGAACATAATTATTAACGTTCGTATCACACAAAAATCTTGTGTAACATACAGAAAACAAAAACACTTGTACTTGGAGTTTTTTAAATTTTAGTAAAAACATTTAATGTTTTTCTTTTTTGTAAGAATGTATTTGTATTCGACTAAAATGTAACGATTTTTTGTATTAATTTCATTTTGAAATTGTTTAAAACATATTAAGCTTCAACAATGTGCGAGTGTTAAATTAAATTTTTATTGTTTTCGTATGTCTGCTTTGTAATGTATAATTCGACGCCTTCCTTCTTGGTCAATGGTTTATTTCTCTTGGGATTTATGGCATCTGAAAATATCTAACTGGTTTTGTTTTCATTTTGGTTTTTCAATCTGAGTTTCTTTTATTTTCTATGAAAAATTAAAAATTTTAAGTGTTTTATAACCAGTGTTTCGTTTATGAAATTCAATAAACTGAAATTGGTTTTATTGTGTGGGTAGTTGTTACGTTTCTTTTTTTTTTTTTTTTTTTTTGCTCTTACAAAGATTTTCAATTATTTGTAAAACATTTGAAAATTATATTCCAAACATTTTAAACCAGCACCTGTGTTTGAATTCCAGTTTTTTTTTTGGTATATATTTAAGTGATAAATGTATATTCGGTTCTATAATTATAAATGCAATAGGTTTCCGTATTGTTGTTAGGAATTTAGTTATTTAGGTTTGTTAATCTGCGACCTATCTCAACATGTCCTGCGATATTTCTGAGTCAATCTGTCAAATACAAGATCTTGAGCGGTTCATAAACAAATAATTGTTTTAGTTGAGCTAAAAAATGTATCGTAAGGTACCGTTTGATAAACCTAACGTACCTAAAATTGTTTTAATCGTTTAATTCAAAATGTACACGTGGTTGATTAAACTGACAACATAAGTGTTGAAAACAATATACAGGTGCTTATGAAAATAGAATTATAAAAGTAATCGATTATGATCCAAGTTAATGCAAATATAAAATTAAACATATTAATCATTACCGTAAAATTTCAATTATTTTTTTCTAGTTCACGCTCTTTTTGAATAATATTCTTTAATTGAATCAAAAATATATTTTTAATATTCAAATAAGTAGTTAAACAGAAAACATAAAAATATTAAAATTATGAAAATAAATAACATTATATTCGGTTAATTTATATATGAAAATTATATACTTAATATGCTTTATTAAGTTTTGAATCAATAACACAATAATTTGTTATTTTATATTAATGCAAGACTGATTGTGAATTTATCCATATGAATTTTCTACATACGTAAATGTTTTTTTAAGTTTAACATGTGTTTTGTTTTAAACGAGTACACTAGCACAAATATTTATTTATAAGAAGCATTATGCTACAAAATTGAAACACATGTTAAAAATTAAAATTAAAATTGCCTTTTGATATTATGAAATATTTTGTTTATAAATTGCAAAGTTAATTTCCGCTTACTAACATCTGAGTCTTCTAAGTCAAATGAGGGCTTATCGTTAATTTTTAAACTTTTTATAGTTAAAAAAAAAAATAAAAAATAAAATAAAAACAAGACGACCCTGAATGCAATAAATTTTTAATAGTTTTTTGTTCATTGTTTGTATTTTTGAATTATTTATTGATGTGTTGAATTTCATTTCCGTTTGAGTGCAAACGAAATACATAAATATTTTAAAAATCAACTAAACTGAAGAAAAAACACAAAAAATGCCTATAGATTCCCTTTAACATGTGCCCACTGCAAACGAAATGGAATTTGCTTAGGAATTTCATTAATGTGTTCGTTGTCTCTATTTGTTCTTTTTGTTTTCTTTTTTATTTAGCAATTGACCTCAAATTCACTTGTTTTTTATATTTTATTTTTATTTATTTAGTCCGTCCTTTGTCATATTGAAATTTGTTAAGAACTTTAATGAAAACTTTTACATATTTACATACACATATACGTACATATATGTATTGATCGATCTAGTCAGACAATTTTTTGTTGGTTCATTTCTAAATAAAGATTCACATAAAATATTTAAAATTTCGTTAATCCAATATTTTATAAATTATGTATGTTGTAATGTTGAAATTAGTATAAATATTATATTTATTTTTCCAACGAAATATAATGATTTAATGTTTTCAAATTAGTTTGGAGTGTGTTAAATTTATTTATATATTACGCACGATTAGCATGAAGATTTGAATGTAAAATAAACAATATTGATGTTGTACGATCAAAATATTATCTAAAAATATACATACATACATACATACATACATACATAATTTTAATTAATATTGAATTATTAGTGCAACTTATTTCTAAAGAATTAATTATTAAACATTTTGTCTTTTCAGGTATGTACATCATTAAATATAATTCGGTATTAACGGTGTAAGTAAATAATTAATTAAACTTCTTATTGAAAAAAAATTCTTAACAAAAATTATATGTATTCCTTTGTCCCATATTTTAAGTTTGTATTTAAAATTTATTTATTATTTTTCAGGAATTGCAAACATGTTTAGATTTAGATAAAATATTTATTTAAATTTTAAATGACATTAGTAATAGTAGAAGTATACGTATTTATTTTTTTGCTTTATAGTTATAGTATGGTTAATTAACTCCTTTTAAGTCTTTTTGAATTACAAACTGTTGTACGCTAACAATGTTCGCACTTATCTGCATTTGGCATCTGTCAACAATGCCAAATTAGGCATTAAACTAACTTAACATGCCATTGTTAAAAAAAAATAACTAAAAGCATTAAGTTATTAACATATGTGTGAACATTTATTTATTTATTTTTTGCATATAATTTGAATTTCTTTACTTTATACATAGTAAGTGCTTAATTGAAAATCATACAAAATGATATACCATCATTATTATGAAATAGAAAAATATGGAACAATTTCAAATTAAGACCGAATGCGTTTATTAAATAGTAATTCTCTTTTCATAATTTGGTAATTTGATTTTATGATGAACAGCGTTTCAAAAACTAGGATCACAATTTAATTAAAAACTTTGTGTAGTAAATTTGCTTGAACTACTGCTAATGTTTATTGCTACTGCTACCTTAAATTCTTTAGCTGTACTTTTAGTTTAAGCTATGTCTTTCACCTTGTTTTCATTATTTAAATCAGTTGCATAGTCTTATTAATAGTTAATGAAGTATGTATATAGAAACAGAAAGTAGAGGAAGCAGTTAAAGCTTAAAATATCGATAGAAAGTTTAAAGTGCATATAAACACACTTTTTTCATCATTCATGTTTATATTGTTAAAGTTGGATTTGTAAATCTATATTAAAAGCTATATAAAATTATTAAGCAATATATTTAATATAAATTTTCTTTTGATTTTTTCTTTTATTTGTTGAAGTTGCCAACCAAATAATATGCATAACATATTGAAATGATATGGCAATATTCACACATTTCATGAAGTTGCAAATATAAAACAGATATAATAACAATGATCGTGTTTATTTATGTGTGTAAATTTTCTCACATTGTACATTTTTTCTGCTATAGTGTATTATTATTATTAATCTGCCACTTTTTGTGCTACCTCGCCTGGTAGTTTACGAAAGTTTAAACCACGCACTCACTATACAAATTGACTTTTTGTTAAAAAGTAGTACCTAAAACAAATGATTTATTTAAATTCAAAGCGTCTGCTAAATTTTAGGTTTTATGTTTTTGTAAGTAGCAGCAAATGTTTGACTACCAAAGAATAATAAAACTCCAGCTAACACTACTGAAAATTTCAATAGCAGAAATTTAAGTTCGATGCAATTACTTGAATTCAGTTAGAGATTTTCGAACCCTGGTGATGAAAGTTTATATTTCATACATATGTATGTATATAAATTGTGTATTTAAGATTATTGCGTGCAGAAAATAACAATTAAAAATACAAACACGTGTCAAATATCTAATTACAGATAACTTGACCTCCGTTCATCTACAATGGACAAGCGTTTATAGATACAGACAAATTTTCATTCAACTGTATTAATCTTTCTCAAAAGTTATTGAGATTTTATAGAAATGTAATAATTTTATAAAATTAACAATAGAGCAATAAATCCAAAGCAACCAAAATGCACAAATGCTAAAAATTATACATTCTTAATGTACATAAACATGTATAATTGTGTTTGTGTGTGTATGTATGTTTGTATAGTAACCAATTTTCTACATTCAAACTCACAACAAATAGGTCAATAGTTTATTTGGGTGTTGTTTTATGTTTGTCCACTAACGAATGGACCATTATTGACAGCTGTTATATAGAGTTAATAACATATTGTTTTTAAAAGGTTTTATCTTTAATTTTATACCATTTAAAACAAATGTTTTAATTTTGTTTAAATTGTATTCTTAAAATTCTGAAACGCCCTTTGGTTTGTAATGATATTAATTAAATTTTATTTTTCTTGAGTTAAAAGTTGGTTTTTATCTTATCTATAAGAAAACTAAACTGACATCTTTAAAATTTACCAAAACATTTTTATGTACATACATACATACATACATACATACATTTTATAAAATGAAGAATTTAAATTGCACATTTCAGCAGTTTTTACATAAGAAATTCAACAATTTAGAAAAAAATAATAAAATAACGATAACTATAAAAAATAAGAATAAATGCAAAAAAATTCATTTTATTTTATTCAAAACGTAAGTTGCCAAAAAATTTTACAATGTATTAAAAAATAATAATTCAAATTAGAAAAAATGTATATTATAATGAAGTTTCTCAAAATTAAATTAGATATTGATGTATGTTTTTCCAAAATTTTATATAACTTTCTTCCAATCATTGATTAGAGAAAAAATATTTATATAATCTTCAACGACAACATATACGACAATGTCATATTAATAATCATTAGAGACGCACTCAAGACAACGTAGTCTTACAAAAATAGAAAGAAATTTCAGGTTTTTACTATGTATTTGTTATGTACAACAATCATCAACTAGTCTTCAAAACTTCATTGACGATAACTTGTGCAAAATTTTCTATTTTGTGTCATGATATCTTCATATTTTTTTTCGAGAATTTCGTTGACGATTTTTCACAAGCGTGATAAATCTGTCTTGTAAAATGTTTCAAAGACTGCAACTGTGTTATGAATACATAAGTATATATTAATGTGTACTTAATGAAAATGTCATCTCTTTATTTATAACTGAGATTCATTGGAATGGAGCACATCTTTTAAACTAAACCTTCTCTGTCATTTTTTAAGAATGCATACTGACAGTCATACGTACATAGGTTTATGCAGGCATCCATTTATGTAAAATCCATAAGAAATGATTTAAGTTTGACATTGTATTTGAAGATGCCGCTCTAAAATTAAAACCACAAACATAGATACGTCCATCATTCATGAAACTAGTAAACAATATTATTTTAAGATCTCAGTTTATTATATAATACATACACGTCAGTAATGAATTTTATTTTTAAATTTTTTTCTTTGTGAATGGTTTTATTTTCATAAACCCCTTTTTAAATATTAGCACGAATTTATTTCTTTTTGGGGGACCAATTAAATAAATTGTTTTGGTTAATTTTAACAACGACATTTGTAAATCTGTCCGTTAATAGAAATTGACACTAATTGACAATTTTCAGGTTAATCTACCTTACCAGATATTGGTATTAGTATATTTTGGCAAATCTTTTAAATTATGAGGACACCATAAAACATTATATGTTTCATAAAACTACATTTGAAATTATATAAATATATAAAATAAAAATATGTTAAATTTAAATTATTAGTATAAAAATATGTATAAACAAGTACTTTTTAATTTATAACATTTTGTAAAACTTTAAATATACAATGAAGTGGGATCCACTACGGTAATCTAATATTGTATTCAATCAGATGCATAGATTGAGGTCTAATAGACCATGACAAAGAGTTGTAATTATACACATACATTTACTCAATTTTGCTTATTTTATACCATAAATTGATTTTACATAAATATTTTTTATTTTTCTCTCGAATTAATTAACTAGAAAATTCATGACTAACGTCAATTGGTATTTGATATTTATGTGTTTAAACTTTAGTGTGTTGTGTTTAACTTGATAGTCTTTAAATCAAATGATAGTTTTGGATAATTAAAAAAAAAAACTTTAAAAGTTTATTATTATTTTGCCATAATTGTTGTTATTCTAAGGATTGGTTTAATTAAGCTAAAATAACAATTAAGGGTAATTTAAATATACCTTGAAAGCCCATTTTAAGTATTAAAATTTCAACTCCTTCTCCTTAGGTCAGTTTGATTTATTTACATGGAGTCGTTTGAACTATTCATTAACATTCCTTAAAGAAATGATATAATTGCAAAAATGGGCGTGTCAATTTGCAAAAGTAGGTAAGAATAAAGCGAACGTTACAAATGTTGATTATTATTTTTATAATTCTGTTGAATTTTTTTATCATTTATTGCTTTTCAAAAGCGTAAAAATAATTAACGTTTGAAGTACAACCCTAATGATTAAATAAATTACTTGTCAATATGTACTAACCAAAATGTTGCGAAATATGTAAGAAAGTTGATGGCAATATATAAAACAATGATAAAAAATCTGTGAAATAGCAGAGTATTAAACCAATGATTGTGTAGGGACCTCTGTAAATAATGCAGTACCAATGTATCAAATGAAAACTCTGTAGCCTTTAACTGCATTAACAACCACTGCAATGTAAAGTATGTGCACGAAAAAATATTTCTAATGCAATTTAACATTACCAACTGTTTTTAACAATATCTATAAGAAAGGAAATGACTTTAGATCGGGACATTACCAATTTAAAAATATAAAAAAATCAATATTAATTAATAAACGAAAGTTCTGTTACACACAATTTTCGGATACCGCCTTTGCATGCATAACAATCCATATAAAATAATAACACTTTTCTGTTTCCAATGTTGCAACATTTAACATACATTCAATACATTCATATGCATTACAGAATAAGAATTTCATTTCGTATCTTTTTTTTTGTGAATATTTTTTTACCTTTTCCTCACTAATTGGCAAAAAATACCATTTATGGTATAAAAGCATTAAAGCGCGATTTCAAAACAAAACATATAAAAATGAAAATGAAGTAAAAGATGCAGGATCGAGAAAAAAACTAATGAGACAACAATGATAGCAAATGTCTTACGATCATTGGAGACCACAATGACATTGACAATGTTTAACTGAAAATAGAGGAAGTTTTACGTGTATATATTTATGTATTGATGGTATGAATCCATATTCCACAAACTATCTACCAGCATCAACAACAAGATTTCACCATAGAGTTTGTGCTCCCACATATGCATCTTATGTGGAAAAAAGTGGCAATAATGATGTGTACTGCTTAAATTGCAACAACTAACAAAAATACAAAATCGAATTACTATGGAATAATGGTTAATATTTGAATAACTTAAAAGAATACTTAACTAAAATATTTATATATAAAAATGCGCTGTAGTTCCAAGTAACGACATATATATTTATTCTTTTCTTATTAAAATTCGCACTTCATATTTTTATGTAATCAAATATTTAGTGTAATAATTGGTTACATTCGTACTCATGAAGTTAAAAATAATATAATGTTTTGAAAATTAACTAAAAATTTAATATATCAGTAAATTGTGATTTGATGTTGAATACAAGATTCCAATAATTTAATGATAAATTTAAAAAATGGAAATTTATTTTATCACTATCGTACTGTCAGCTCGCAATTACTCAAAATGTTATTTCTTTTCTATATTTTTCTTAAAGTTAACATTCTGATAGCAATTATGTAGCTAGATTGTTGTCGTGATTTTTAGTGCTATAAAAGTAGCATAAAACTAGTTTTCTACTGAAATTATTACATCGATGCTGCAAAGTAACATCCTGTTTTTATATATGTGCAAATATGTATAAATATTGTACATACATATGAAAATAATAATTTAACGCAAAGAAATTATATATTTTTATATGAATTGGTATGCAAATATAAAAAAGTAGACAAATACGTAAGGGGTCATTGAACTGATCGTTTTAGAACTTACAAGAATGTAAATGATTTGATTCCTATATGACCTAAGCCAAATATAAATATTCAAATCACGTTATAATACTTTATATGATCTTTCTTTTCTTGCTTCTTTGAGAGAATTTCGATGAAATATTTCTTTGATATTAAACGAAATTCTTTATAATTAGAATTAGAGAAAATTTATTCTTTGTCAAATAGCCCTTAGTAAAATGAGAAACGTCCATATGCTACTATTGATGCTGCTGAAGATGGTAATTTGGTAGAGAATGGCAATGACATACAGTGAATTGGCGGAAATATGAATTTATTTTTATCGAAGATGTTGAAATGACCTAAAATAAGCGTTTAATTACATAAAATGGAACAGATAATATATATTTTTAGACATAGTACGCACTTGAAGTTCATTCACTGATTGTAAATTATATTCTTTTCGAAGTTATGCTTTCATTACTCTCCCATGCATGTTTTATCGCATTTTCTCTTCTACGTGGAATATAAATTTATAGCCTCTAGCAAATTTGTTTTGAATTTATTGCTTCCACAAATTATTGAATTTTATGCAGAACAAGTAAGATTTCTATAGTTAAGACCGACCAATGTTATACTCTGCACATCATTTATAAATATATGGAACGATTGAAATAACAATTGGAAATGTGAAATAAATAAATTTATGCGCTTGAACCCTCAATCCAGAAAGGCATCTAAATCGACCCAGGAAAAGATTTCTAGTCGATCGGAATAATTTGAGCGTATTGAAAAATTGTTCTGCTCCATGCCACAAAGTTCAGCCCGAATTCGTTACAACATATCAATTGTTTATTTTCATTCTGTTTTTAATTGCTATTGCGTTAAGATATGAAAAAATGCATTTAAAAGTTTTATGAAATCTTTTCCACATCCTACCATTTGAACTTTTTCTCAATTTTTATTAGGTGTTACAATGTTTAACTTAACTGCACACTGAAACTTTTTCTTCATATTTCTAGTTTAAGATAAATTTGTTCCCATTAATTTCGTTCAATAATTTCAAATATCTTGTTAAAATTATTGCGTGGGCTTTCTAGTATTTCAAGATATTGAACATAGCAAACAAAAAATATAAGAAAAGTAACAATCCAGAATTACCTACGTACCCAAGAGAAAGCTGTTTTTACCTTTACATATCTTTATATTCCATACGAATATTTATTTACATTTAGGTTTATCAGTTGCATTGATGACATACTTTTGTTAAACAATCTTGTTAGTTTTCTTTTTTTTACTGCTGTTATTATGTGGACCATTAATTTTGTTAAAATCAATTTCGATTTAAGTAGTTTGTCCAATGATCGATTAATATTCGTATTATGTTCTGTTTTGCTTGATTGCATTTTAAAAATTCCCAGAAATATTTTTGTATTAGAAAAATAATAGCAAAAAATAGTAATTAGGTGGGGTTTTTATTTGGGGTGGAGTATTTATAATTTAAAATTAAATCACATGTTTAAAGTATTGGTGACTTATATTGTTTAATGCTAATTTCGTTGCCAGTACGAATTACCTGATTTTCTTTTTTTTTATAAAATTTGCAATAAAGCAGCAATACGAACGTTTAGAAGGTCTGTCAATATTAGTGTTTTAAGTTTAAATGTGTTAATGGTCCTGATAAGATGCTAAGTCAATTTATCTATATTCGAATGCCCGCTTAAGGCATCCATGCATATTTATCATCAACATTGGTCTTTTTCTTTTTTAACAAATATTTAATTATAATTAAATTGCTATTTACTATTATGAAAGATCTAGTGTTCCTTCTATTGTTTATTTTGCAATTAGCTACCAATGTTGCCTTAACCTACAATGCGAATGTAGATAGTAACTAACGTTAGTCTTTGTGATTGAAGTAGAGAAGATTGTATTTGGTGGCGATAATCAATTAATTGCTCTGGATTTTAATTTTGTTTAGCTATTGTGTTGTTCGTGTCGGTATAGAAAGTTTTTAAAGAGAAGAAAAACTGTCTCCAATTGAAAAAATAAAATACATTCATATATATAAAATAAGTATATTAAGCAGGCTGTAATAGTTGAAAAAAGCCGGAAAAGAGCGGAAATTTCAGTCATTATATAAGCTTAACAAAATGTTGTACTTTATTTTGGATAATTCGAGGTTTCAGATACAAAAGTCTTAATTATTTGTACTTTTTTAAAGAAATACAAAAATGGATGAAAAATCTATTCCAGGGCATTTGAAATAATTACCGCCTTCAGAAAACAAACATGTAATTTTCATTTCATTTTTGAATTTCCAATAAGAAAACTTAATTAGAATTGTGTTAAGGAAATGATTAATTTTTAAATAAATGACAACTCTTTCATCAATTAGAAAGTAAGAAAACCTTTTAAAATTTTGCTATTTTGTTTAGAAAGATATTTATGGAAGCCAAATCAATTACAAATGAACTCATGAAATTGTATCTAGGCAAATGTGGGAAATTTTTATATGTATGTATGTATGTATGTATGTATTCATAAGTGTGCTGATACAAGAGAAAACAAAAAAAACTCTTCATAACCGCAGACACATTGGAGCCTTTATTAGTTGTCAATAAACTTAAAGACAAAGATGTATATGTACCTATAATATATACAATTTTTAGTTTATCAATTTCAACTTCAACAACAAAAAATCTACTCGATTAGATTAAAGCGGGAGTCTTGAAAAATCAATACGAAATAATATAATACATCGGAAATTAATGTTGTACGTAACGATAATTTTTTCTATATATTAGATTCATCATTTAGACCACAAAATAACCATTTAATTCAATATAAAAAAACACGTTAGTTGACAACTGTTGTTTTTGTTAGTGTTTACAACTACTAATACTTAAAAAGTTACTTGTAAAATTACTTAAGTTTAACATAAATGATTGACTTAAACACCACACCAACAATTTTCCTTAAATGGAAACTTATGAACATACAAGCAGTCATTATGTTCATATCAAAAATACATTCAAACAATTCTTATTGTATTTGCAAATACTACGTATTGTGTTTGCAAGAACTATGGAAATTCAATTTTCAATTGTATTTATAATATTCTGCATAATTTGCCTTTTTGTAAATACATTAGAATTTAATCATCGTTTCCATACTTTGCGATATATTCATTCATTTTCCATTAATGTATACTTTTATTTAACCAGGGCAAGTATTTCTAGCATGAACAATTTTCAGAGTTCTTAAACTAATTGAATTTTGTTAATTGTTGTACATTCACCTTTTATTATAATTAAAATACCAAATATGGGATTTTTTATTTTTATTTATTTATATGTTACTTTTATAAAAATACTTATTCCCGACATATATTTGTACATTTCATAGAGAATACTAGCCTTAAAAATTATTCCGATTATTACTCATAAACATTGATAACCTCGAGATCTCATATGTAGTTGCAATTTGTAAAACGAAAGATAATTGTATTATCTGAAATAATCTTAGTATATACATACTCATATTTATAATAGCGGTATAACTTTTGTACATGTCTTGATGAATACAGTAATGTTATAAGATTGCAAATATAGACTGTATGCAAATATGAGTATCAAATAGTCGCTGCCGCCAAATGGTGATGACCGTTGTTTAGTGTGAGACTTATTGATTTACAATTTTATGGAGATAAGAATAATTATTCGTCCACGATTTACATCATTATGCCATTAACAACTTTATGTAAAATTTTTAATAATAATGAATAGGTATTCATCTATTCAAATGGCAAATACGTATAAACAACATATATGTAAATATAAATATTTTTTCCGCAAAGGTATGTATGTATGTATGTATGTTTGTACGTATAGAATGAATTTATATATGTACATACCGATCTACACATCTACAGTCAAATACATTTGTAACGTATAATTTTAAATAAATTTCAATAACACTTAATAAACAACAAAATATTTTAAAATATATTTGTAAAATTAATAACGCGACAAGTGTTATAGACTATAGGACGACAATATGATACCCTACACATTTACATAGGTCTAGGTGAAATAATGAACTTATGATGACCATGTACTTTAATATCTTATGAGAAAAAAACTCAGAAAGTTTGAGTCGAATGGTGAGTGTACAATGTTTTTTCTGTGCATTTTAAACGTCAGCATAAACCTATCCACCATCCTCTCCACCCATGGTGGTGAATTTAATTAAAAATATTTTTGTATGAAATAAGAATTTAATGTATTAAAAAAAAATAATAAAACTATTAGTAGAATTTATAGACTATGTTCCAAATTTAGTAGAATTAAAATTAATTTTTTTAATATATTTTTTTTACGTCTGGGATGTCAAATGTTCTATTGCATTTTGAACAAATTCTAATAATAAAATGTACAAAACTGGAATACGCAGAACTAGAACTGGATTAAAACTAAACTGGAACTATAGTAAAACTTTAATAAAAACGAACTGGAACTTTTTAGTACCATGATATCAAAAAAAAAAAATACAATTGAACAAATATTTTCAATGCAAACGTAAATACATATTTATACATATATAGTAGTATACATATAAAAAAAATATTATTTATTTGAAAGGGCGGCATATTAAATTTGCTCAATTTTACATGACTGCATAATAAGCAATAAGAGTGTGGGATCCAGCAAGAATGGGCATAAAATAACAATAACAAAATTCAAGTAAATAAATTTATTGTTGGGAGATTGCCTTAAAGGAATAACAAATAATATTTATGTACAAACATTCACACTGCATTTATATTTTTATTGGATACAGTCACTAGCAAAACAATCATTTGCTGCAAAAATAACGAACGAAATAAATTTTATTTACAAATTGTAAAGTCATTCTCAACTAGTCACTAAGGAGAAGCTATTAAAATAAAAATATTAAATTGTATGTATATAATTGTATTAGTGAAAATACAAATTAAATTTAGAATTTAATACATCTGTTGCAAAGAAACGATGTTACAAGCTTCTTATTTTTTTTTCTTTAAGTCATTGGAGCTTTTAGTAAAATATCGATAATAATATTTGTAAATTCAATTAGTAAGAATATTTGATAAGTTATTTGAAGACCTTCAAGCATTGGAAATAATTTTATTTGTTGAAAATATTGACACTAATATCATATTAAACTAATTGAAAATATTTAAGGTTAACATTTTTTTTTACAATTATTCTCTTTAAAATTATATCATAAGGTATTTAAGACTACAAGAAAACAATTAGAAGTTAGACTCTAACTATCACTTTACATAAATATGTCAAATTTGTATGAATATTCTGAAAGGTTAAGATTAGACTTTTATACCAAAATTCGATTTTATTTGATTAGTTATTATAAATTTTAGAATTATATTAAAATAAAAATAAATAAATACTAAATTTTTTAATAATTTTATCGTCAACTGTCTTCCAACTGTTAGAATGGGTTTTGTTTATTATACAATTTTTAATGTAAAATGCACGTAAAACGTAAACACACTAATGTAACTGATTTTAAGAAACGTGACATCATAAATTATATACCTTTAAACTAAAAATATTAGAATAAGTTTTAAAGATTGCAAAATACATTTAGTTCTTATGACTTTATTGGTAAATTGAAAACTGTTAGGTACTTACAAAAGCTGCTACAGATGAATTAATTGCAAATTATATTTGAATCGAGTTTCTAGTTTCACTATTAATTTGATATATTTATATATGTAAATTGGCATATGTATATATGTAATATCGTTTCAACATCCATGCATTTTTATTTTTTTGTTGAGGATGAGTGGGTAATTAATCCTAAACATCGATCGTACGGTCAACAGTAGCTGGTAAATCTGTTTTTGATACTTTGAATAAGAATGTAGGTATGATGATTCTGATGAGATGAATCTACAAATTATTTAAATGGCAGTAGGTGCACAACAATGCATACTTTTTAACCCGTAGTTATTTCACATTTACAAATCGTCGTCTTCTTGATGTTTGCTTTAAACTACAAGACTCCATTCAACTCAAACGTTTTCCAGCATTAAATCAAGTTTGCCTACTTCAGTAACACTTTTATGTTCTTTATTCAATCTGTAAGGATAAATATTTCATCATGAAAAATCTACTTAAAAAAAAAACAAAGGAAATTTAAATAAGATTCACACAAATAAATAAAAAAATACGAAAAGGGACTTAAAATGAAAAAGAAAACTGTCTACAATTGAAATCTTTTTATATAAATTTTTAATTATTCATGTTAAATGTTAAATTTTGGTGTGTAGGAGCCACCCACAAGAAAATATACAATTTACTGATTACACATATACTATAAACTTTCTCAAGTTTGTTGAACCTTCAACTTAAATTACCTTTCAGGTGTGTTATTTTATACCATTAAAAATTATGGGAGTACATTGGGTTAGTCATTTTGTGAGTAACATGTCTAAATTTTCTTTTTTTTTTTTAGGGCTCAAGCAACAAAGAAAATTCGTAATCAGAATGTTTGAAATATTTTTTTTTTTAACCTTTGGACATCTATCTTAAAGTATATAAGTTGGCTTTCAGAAGATATAACTCCTATTTGCAGAATTTTTCTTAATATTTTAAGAAAATATTTTGTTGAAATTTGTCACACTTTAGTTGCGGGATTTTAAAGATTTGCTTTAAATTTTTGTTTGCCTTTTGAGTGGCGTACGTTCAATATTATTTGGAAACTGTCAAAAGTGCATTGACCACATTCATTAATGATAATATTTAAAAAATGATACTATGTTGTTAAATATAGGAGCATGTTTGTTTGTCTGTAAGTGTGATTGGATGGATGCAAGTGCCAGCAATAACGCCCAAACCAAATTCAAAATTAAAAACAAGAAACCCGTTTAAGTTTATCCAAATATTTTTATTTTTCAAAGAAATAAAATAGATGCGTATACATTTATATATTTGCATATACATATATTTATGTACGTACATGTGCATGGATTAGGGATGCCAATCATAACCTGGAAAATCTATTAATAATTTGGTATTACAAAATCCCCAAATTTAATAAAAATATCCGGAAATTTTGTGTAACGCAAAATTACATACAAAATAATTTTATAAATAAACAAGTAAGATTATATTCGACTTGGTCGAATCTTTGATACCCGCCATCAAAAGAGGTTAAATAAA
>JACGTJ010004085.1:0-14537 GCA_014858695.1 Chrysomya rufifacies | reverse complement strand
TTTAAGATTCGGCACAGCCGAATATAACATTCTTACTTGTTAAGAACTAATACAAGTAGAAATTTATATTATAGAATCATCATTATGATTATAGAATCATCATAACAAATTCAATGAAAAAATTATTTAAACGTAGGCGGTATGTGAGCGAGCCCCGACCATTTTTCCAATTTTATAAATTAAATTATATTTCGATAAGTTAAGGGTTAATTTAAATTAAAAAGTATGTATGTATTTATGATTTAAATAATTTCATATGACACATTTTTCGTTTGGTATGTAATGTTATGCTTTTCTTTTTTGCTTTTAATTCATAAATTTTTGAGCTTGCACATCAAAAAATCTATTATATGTATAATAATTAAGGGTATTTTTTGAAATGTAAATAATTATTTTTATTGATACTTGAGATTTGTAAATAAAAATTTATAACATTTATTATAACTTTATAATTTAACGCACAGACCATATTGAATTCTATTTATACAAATTTAAAAGATTTTATAAACTATCATAAGTCACAAAATATCACCATCAATTTAAATAAATATGCACACTATAGAAAATCAATCAATGCACTTGTATGAAATACAATAACTCTAAAAATATTAAATAATTGTTTAAATAATTTCCAAAACACACACATATTACATACATAAATAACTATTTTTTGTAAATTCAAAACTGTACACAAATTATTACAACACATATTAAATATTTATATATTATTATTATTATTTATTTTTTTTTTTTATCATCGATGTTGTATAAATGTTTTAACATTTCATCATTTATCTATAATTTTCAAATTGCTACGGCTTTACCTAATTTTAATTACTTTTTTTTTAATTTAAATAGCTTATGATACCGATGATATAGAAGAATTAGCAGAACCATCAGATGATGAAATCAAGGAAGATCAATGGTTAGGTGTTACTGTTCGTAGTCAAGGTTTGGGCGGCAAGGTTAGTTTCATTTTTAATTTTAAAATTTTTATAATTCTTATAAATAAATTAATTTCTAGAGTTATTTGTTAATTATATTACATTTCAATATACATATTTTGTGTCTTTATTCTATTAACAGGTTTTGGTTTGCGCTCATCGCTACATAACAAAAGTACGCGAAAATCGTTATGGTCAAGGCCTATGTTATGTTTTGACAAATGAATTAAGTTATGATGAAGTTTATGAACCATGTAAAGGAAGGACAGTTCAAAGGTTGGTTCCCTGTTAGAATTATTAAAATCAAATTAAGTTGGTCAATTACATATACATTTATACAAAAATGACTACATTCAAATGATTACCCTAATTTTCCCTGCCAGCATTTACTATCGAAAATGACTCCTAAAAGTAGCTTCAGGTTGTTACTGAGAGTCTAATTTTCTATCATTTTCTGTTATTAAGGGTGTCACCGTTCGGGAAGAAACGTACGTCGCCTCGATAGTTTTTAAATGACACCCTTTAGTGCACTTTTTGAATGTCGATTTTGTGATATTTAGAAGTTTTAAAAGGGAAATCAAGAGAATAGCCAAAATATTTTATTTATCTGCAATAAAAATGTACTCTGTAATGAGAAATAGTTATTTTTTTAATAAAACAATCAAATTAGTTGCTAATTTTTCATATTTTTATGAATTTATATACTTACAACATATTTTGTTAATGTTTAACTTTCAACAATATTGTTAAATAAAAAATTATTATTTTTTTTTTAATATAACAGTCAGTAAAATTGTATAATTTTCTTTTGCTTTTTTTTCGCACCCAAATGTAATATATCATTCTAGACTAGATTTTTAGATCAAAAGTCGATACTAATTGATTTGTTATTGTAAAATTGAAAGTATTTTATATTCCATATTTATCACCAACCATCTTCCGAATGCTGGCAAGTTTATAAATAAATATCACATTCAAGCTGATATAATTAAAGAAAATTAATTAACTAATCTTATTGCTTCAATTTCTTTAACAATGTTTCTGAATACGTAAATGTTATGATAAAAATTATCATATATTGCATAAACTACTAGAGTAAAACTAGAAATTTTCCAAATAAAGTTCTAATATTTTATTCGATTTTGATTTAGAACAAATAAGTATTTAATCGATAACATTAGATTTTAGTATAATACAAGAACAAGTATACACAAACAAGTTGTTCTTATCTCCACAACAATAGATATGTAGATAGATAATTAAGTGTTTTTTCCATTATATTTTACGAACTTTTGCAGAGCTCATGAAGATTATGGTTTTTGTCAGGTGGGTACCTCAGGTGCCTTGTTGGATGATAACACTATGGTTTTGGGTACTCCAGGTCCCTTTACATGGCGTGGTACTGTGTTTGTCACAGAAATTGGTGGTGAATACTTGGAACGTGATAAAAATATGTATTATGGTGATCATTCCGACACATCTTCACCGGTTGATAAATATAGTTATTTAGGTATGGCAGTTACGGGAGGTCGCTACTTTGGGGAGCGTATGTCATATGCTGCCGGAGCACCACGTTCAAATGGACATGGACAAGTTATAATATTTGATAAGAACAATAGAAATCCCATACCAGTACATATGATAATTGAAGGTGAACAGTTTGCGTCCAGTTTTGGATACGAATTGACAACTGCAGATGTTAATGGTGATCAGAAACCTGATTTAATTGTCGCAGCTCCATTCTATTTTAACAAAAGTGAAGGCGGTGCCGTATACATATATCAAAATGCTAAAGATAGTTTACCATACAAAGCAACTCTTAAATTGACGGGATCGTTTGAAAGTCGTTTTGGTTTGGCTCTAGCCAACATCGGAGATATTAATAAAGATAATTGTGAAGATTTAGCAATTGGAGCACCATACGAGGGTGACGGAGTTGTTTATATTTATTTGGGTAGTCGAAACGGTTTAAATACGAAACCATCGCAGCGTATTCAAGCCAGTGATCTTGGTTTATTATCAAAACCCATTAAAACATTTGGCAGTTCGATAACAGGGGGTACTGATTTAGATGGAAATTCGTATCCTGATATTGTAGTAGGAGCATATAATTCGTCTGCGGTTGTTGCATTACTGTCTCGTCCAATTATCAGCATACAAACCAAATGGAGAAGTGATGAAATGAGAAATATTGATCCTACTAAATCTGCTTGCATAACAGATGCATTCACTAATCTGACATGTTTCACATTTGAAGCATGTTGTTCGATAGATCCTTATGAAGAGACATCCGCTAATAAAGACTTAAGACTAATGTATACTGTAGAAGCTGAAACATTTGCGCCAAATAAGAAATTTTCTCGTGTATTTTTTGATCGTGATGACAAGAGAAGTAATGTTATTAAACGTGAAGTTACAGTTCGCACCGATGGACGTCTCTCCTGCCAAAGAGTAACCGGATACATTAAGGAAAACACACGAGATATTCAGAGTCCCATAAAGATGAGATTAAATTATACGTTGGTGGAATCAAAGCTGCCAGACTCAGCACTTAAAGCTTTAAATCCAATATTAGATCAAACACAGGCCAATATAGAATTTGAAGGAACATTTCAAAAGGATTGTGGTGATGATGATATTTGCGAAAGTAATTTGTTACTTAACGCCGAAATGGATTTGAATATGGAAAGTAAGTATTAATGATTCCTCATATGAAACAACATAAATAAAATTTTGGATTCTTATTTGAACTTAGATGATAACTATGCATTAATTTTGGGAGAACAAGAAGAGATACGAGTAAATATAAATGTATCTAATACGGCAGATTCCGCTTACGAGACCCAAGTATTTGTTGTGCATCAAAAGAGTGTTTCTTATATTGCTGCCCTAAAAACTGTAAGTACGAAAATGTTGTAAAAGAACCATTAACTAATTTTACATTTTAAACGAATTTGCTTAGAGCACCGCCATTTGTAATCGTTTCAACGAAACAGTTGTTGCATGCAGTCTTGGAAATCCCATGCGTCGTGGAACCGCAGCTCAAGTATCAATACGCTTCGATCCTAGTGGCTTAGAATTAGATGAGCGAGAATTGACCTTTAATATTTTCGCCAATACAACTTCCAAACTGATAGGTGATCACAAACCATTAATGAAATTAAATGTACATGTTGTGAAAAGAGCTGAATTGAGTTTACAGGGATGGGCAAGACCTGAACAGAGTTTCTACAGTGGTGAAGTAAAACACGACAATACAATGATGCAAATGGAAGATGTTGGGTCTCAATTAATACACACATATCAGGTAATCTATTTTTTAATATTATTGAAATAAAACATGAATTTTTGTAATTTTTTACTAAATATACAATCTATAGATCTATAATGAGGGACCTTGGAAAGCTCCAAAAGTACAATTGACCATTCATTGGCCATTCCAAGTTTACAGTGAAAAAGACAAACGTGATAAATGGCTGTTTTATTTAGAGGAAATGCCAGTTATTGAAAATGTACGTCAAGGAGAATGTTACGTGCCATCTGAATATATTAATCCTCTTAAGCTAACAACTAAATCGAAATCCATGAGATTGGATGAAGATCTTCTTTTGGGACCAGCTCCATATATGATGCGACCAATGAATAAATCTCATTTTAGTCATCGAAATTATATGGAAAAATCTTCATACAGCAAACAAGTCAACACCGAAGAATCATCCTTATTAAATCGTCTGCGAAGAGACACATTGACGAGAATAATACGCCCTGAACGATTTATGGATATAAGAGACCATAAAGCCAAAAAAAGAGATATAGTCGAATTGGACTGTAATAAGGCCACTGCTAATTGCATTAAAATACAATGTGAAATATACAACATGCCACCAAATACCGAAGTTTACGTGTATGTCAAGGCAAGACTATGGAATTCAACTCTTGTCTCTGAACACCCTAGGGCGGATGCCGTAAGAATTATATCAACAGCAAACGTACAAATTCCTTTAGAATTTAGAGTTGAACAAACACAAACAACCGAACCTCTACTGGTAAGATAACAAAAATTGTATTTCGAACAAAATTTTAAATATTTCATATATATTTCCAGGTGGAAACAAGAGCGTATCCTGAATTAATCGATCAACAAAGAGATACTTCACTTCCTCTGTGGATCATTATTTTAGCAATCATAGGTGGACTATTGGTGTTGGCCCTCTTTACGTATGCCATGTGGAAATGTGGATTCTTCAAGAGAAGAAGGCCAGATCCTACTCTGAGTGGTAATTTAGAAAAAATGAATGAAGAAAAACCGTTTTTAAATTCAAAAAACAATCAACGAGTTTTCTAACAACAAGGGACTGTTGGGTGGGACCTATTGCAACAACAAAAACACTCAACGCCTAAGCCACCCAAAAAATGCTTTGGCAAAACTTCAACGGCTAAAAGTGATACTAATGACTTTGAAAATTATTTTAATCAAAACAATAATAACAACAATATTACTACTAGTAACAATAATAACTATTGCAACAGCATTTGTGATACAAACATAGATGAGACCAGTGTTATTGACTGGGGTACTTTGCGTTGAGGACCATTAAATTTCTATACGCATTTCCACGTCGTTACATTTTATCAATCTATTACATATTGCCTAATATGCAAAAACCTTTAAAAATAATAAGTTGCATTATAAAATCTAATTTTAATTTTCTGGTGAAAATCTAGATAACAGACTCAAATTTTGCTATTTTTCAAACTCACCAAAAATGTTATAATTCAAAAATACTTTTTCAATCTGGAAAAAGTACATTGTGCCACAATTGAGAACATACGGTTTTTATATTATTCGAAAAAACGTTTCATTATTTTCAATAAATTTATAGCAAAAGTTCACATTAAACTTTAAACAAAATAATCTAAAATGGTATCTTTGCCCAATTTTACTGAAAGAAAAAAAAAAAACATACGTAATGTAATAAATAAACAAGACAATTTAAAATAGACTAATTGTTAACTTTGTCTAAGGTTTAAGTTCTTCAAATTTAATAATTAAAATTAAATTATTTATGTCTCTGCTTATAGATTTCCATTGATTTCCCAATATTTTTTATATATTTATATTTAGATTGGTAAAAAAATACAGAACAAAGTTATTTAGCTTAATTTGGCCGATACGATTTCTTTTTTTTTTTTTTTTAAGAAACAATAAAAAATAATCAATTGCAGTGCCATTTTTATCATAATTAAAATATATTTTTTATAAACTTCTTAATTTTACTATGATTTAGATTAGTTTAGTCACTTGTTGTTACATTGAAATTGGATCACATTTGTATGTCGATGTTATAAAAGATTAAAAAAAAATTAAATGAATCATAGCTGCTGCTCGAAATTTCAATAACACAAAATTTTAGTTTATAAAAGTAATCAACACCATCGATTTAATGTAATTTTTCATAATATCGTCATAGCCGCAAGTCTTCTGCTTCGATCTATTCCGTTCCGCGTGTTTCTGCATTTACATCTAATTATAATTAGGTTTAAACTTCCAAAGTTGTAGATACTTAATATGTTATCCCATACTGCCTTAAAGGAATTTCAAAACGAAAAGTTATTCGAATTAATATGCATTAAGATTTAAACTTTCAAAGATATAGATACTTAATATGATTTACAATAGTTAATTATTTTATTAATATTAGAAAAAACGTATGCCTACTGCCTCAAAATAAATAATTATTCGAATTGATATACATCTAGATCGCCCTAAAAAAATAAAACAATAATGTTCCCATCTCGAATTATAACTTACTTAATTTAACATTAAAAATTGTTCACAGTCCTTCCTTTCCTTTGGTAATCTACATCAAGATTGCACTTTTAAATGACCAAATCAATAAAATATATAAATGTATATTCATTAGTATTTTTGTTTGGCTCATGACATGCCTACACCAAAACAAAATTTCGAGTTAAGAGTTTAGAAGTAGAGAAAATATTCAGATGACCTGGGAACTTTGATCCTTTATTTTTTCCATACAAACAAGGCAAATATAAATACATTCTAAACTGTCCCGTTTAAAAAAGTTGAGGAATTGATTTCAAAAATTCAGTGGGACAAAATAATACATAATTATATAGGTAATTACTAATAAATATAAAACATTGAGTGTAATTTATATTTTTTCTTAAAATATATCACGAATTCCACCGGAGAACGCTACATTTATTTCTATCTTTTTTTTTTTTTTTTTTTTTTTTTTGCATAAATTATTGCAGTTGCACTTTGAATGCACTCTTAAAATAATAAAATTTTCAAAATTCTATAAATTTACACACTTTTTGGATTTTTCGACAAAAAAAAATAAAATCGTGAATAACCACGGGAAAAAAGGGCATAAGCATCCAAAATACTTTCAAATTCGTTAGATATTTTTCAAAAACGTAATTTTTGTTGAAATAATATCCAGTGGAATCAATGATATTATGAATATATAAAAAAAGTCAATACTTTTAAATCTATAATTCCATGTTGTTAAACATTTATCATATATTTTATAGTGAAATTCGAAAATTAATTTTGCATAACAAAATAGTTTTTATAAATAAATTGTAAATTAAAAATAAAAGGCCTTTAACATTTATAAAATATAATTATAAAATATTTGTCTGGTATGTAAACTGTTTCTGTTTCTGTCTTCTTTTAAGTATTTATTTGTTTAAGTATTTTTGTTTTATGATAATTATGAAAAATAATTGGATAAATAAGTAAATATATAGTATAATTCAAAACCTTTAAAACTGTAAATATGTTTTACGAATATTTTAATATTTTATTTTATTTTTTATTTTTGTTTCTTTTTTATTGGAGATTTTAACGAAATAAATAAATATATTTATCAAATGTAGATAATTTTGATGATTGTTTAAAATCCGCACATTATATGTCGATGTATGTAAATTGTATTTTCTAAGAGAAAATGTATCGTAATGATTGTAAATATTAATTTTAAGAATAATTAAAAATGTTTTTTATGAAGTAAGTTGTAATTTATTGAATGTAACTAATTGATTTACTTAATTTGAAAGCACCTTCTGCGTTGCTATTATTTTATTGTATATTTACTTCATTAATGTAAATTATTTTTATGATTTAGTTACGCACTGATTTTTAATAATAATTTAATTTTAATGATGAGATGAGATATGTTTCATTTTTACATGGTAAAATAAAAACATAAAAATAAACAAATAATTTAATAATTAAAATGTATTTTATTAAGAAAACTTCTTTTAAAGGTAAGCAAAAATTATTTAGAAACTCCATAATATATATGCATATGTATGGATGTATGTATGTACATATACATACATATACTCGCAAATTTGACAGTTCATTTCATAAGTTAATAGTTTAAAGACTTCTCATAACAACCATCCTATGAGATTTGATATAATATTAATATAACACTATTAAGCACTACAGGAGAGACAAAAATCTCAGAGAGAAATTTTCGCTCTCTGAAATAAAAATATTCGTGTAGATGCTTAGTTATAAAAATATGATTCGGTGGTAAATTTTTATTAGCGTGGTGAGTTTATAGTTTTTACCATGACAGAAAGAAACAGGTGACATTTAAAGTAAAATTTGAACTGTCAACTTTTGTATACATAATATTTTGCTTGAACTTGTTTACTTCAAAGAATAACTTGATCAAATTACATTATATAAAATTTTCTTGAATTAAAATATTGTTAGTTTTTGTTGAGAAACACTTTTTTTTTTTAATTTTTAACAAAAGATTGCAAAAACTTGAAAAAACACAACAATTTCAAATTGTCTTGTCAAAATCACCCTTTATCTATACGTTAAATTTAAAAATATAATGCTAATGAAATCTATCAAATATATACGAAATACAGTAATTTTCTTTTTAAAAATATATCCTCCTATTAAAAATCTTAATTTCTCGGTTATATTTTCAAGGAAATTTTAATTTTTAATTCACATTCAAATACAAAAGTCTGAAATAAAAATATTTGATTAAAAAAATTGAAATAAGTGGAAATTTAATTTTTAAAAGTAATTCTTTATTTCTGCAATGATAATTTATGCCTAAGAATTTTACTTATCAATTCTTTGATTTCGGCATCTATTAAAAACAGAAAATGCAAAATTTGGTACAACAGAACTAATATATTCTGATATAACAAATTCCATTCCAAATCTGTTGACTGCTTTAAAATACACACAAATTAAGCAATAACGTCTACATTCACTATCACTATAATATAAAGCCTTCTGGTAGCCTTTCATGTTTTAAATTTTATACGATTTTTAAAGCAACTAGTTTTATTCTTGGTTACCAATATCTTAGAAAATTAAGACGACATTCTTTAATGTTTTAAGCAAAAAGTGTTATATTTGTTTTGTGTGTACATATTTAGTGTACATGAATTTCATTCTTAAAACACATAAAATACACATTTTAATATAATCAAAGTAAAATGAACTTATTAAATTATAAACATTTTTTTTTTTTGGAGAGCATACAAATTAAATTTTGAATTTATTTTTCGTTATTGTTGATTGTAAATATTTATAGTTACGTTTAAGGTTGAATAATTAGAACATAATAGTATTGTATTCAACTGAATTTCAGTTCGTTTTATGATTTAAATTATCTTTTTATGTTGTAAAATCCTCTATTCTTATTATATCGTTAATACAAAAAGATTGATATTGTTATAAACATCTACAATTAGCAGCATTAATAAAGACTTTCAGCATTCGAGGAACGTGGTTTTTTAAGTTTTTCCATGTTTTTAATAACGATATCATGTAGAGATGAATAGCGATTTCTAACTTCGCATACTACTAACCATAGACTTAAATACTCCTTCTCGTCTAATTCTATAACAGCCCGCCTGTAGTCATCAATATGGGGATATTTGGCCACCTTTGAGACAACTTTAGCTCTTGACAGGAAATAACGAGAAATTTGATCAAAAAATGCCGCCGCTTCTGACTCAACAGTTTGAATTTCTGCCAAAGTATCTTCTTGAATTGAAACGCCAAAATTATTACCATCTTCTATTTTGGGTATCATAAATGAAATCCACATTTTTAAAAGATTTGCTGTAAAACATAATAGAATTCGTAAATATCATTTTGTTTATTATTTACTTAGAGTTTGTTGACAAGCCCTAAGATAATTACTTACAATCTTCTACCAATTTTCTTATAATTGGTTTCACAATTTTAATCATTTCACATAGTGGAGCGTTGCAGGGAACGCTACCACTTGGCAAGTACATTACTTTAGTGCCGGAAATTAATGGATTTTCTGTACGAGGTCTCTTGGCTGATGGTTCATCAGCATCACCTCCATCTCCCACAGATGCCGCTTTACTTTCACTGGCATTTGCACCATTATTGTTACTACTAATCACAATTGGATCTGGTATTGGAATGTTTAAATCCTGGTGAACTTCAGTAAAATTTCGTTCACTAAACATGGGGGTGTCCAAGAGTTCATTTAGTTCCACAATCTTTTCCGGAAATCCTTGAATTATCAATTGCTCGGCTTTCTTTATCAAAGAATCTTTATATTCTTGAACCTTTCATTGTATCATCGAAAATTAAAAATATAAATTATTTAACCAAGATAAAAAAAGAGAAAACTCACTTTTGCAATTGTATCACTCGGCATTTTTGCGTTCCTCCTTTTGTTTTTCTTTTATTCGTTCGACTGTTTGATGTGTTAATATTGTTGTTGTAGTTAATCTATCTGTCAATTGTTAATTGTCAGTGATATTACTTATATTTTCAATATTTCTAAAAACTTTATTTTTACTGTATAAATGGTACTTTTAAATAAACTAATTTCGTCTTCGCTTAAATCTTCTTTTTTACTCAAAAATTTCCGCTTTTTCCGTTTTGTTGGAAGCGTGCTTGCAACTTTTTTGACAACTGCCTCTAGAAACGTCAAAATTACAGCGTTGCAAACACTGTTGTTATTGCCATATTAAAATCTCAGTTCTGCTTTTGGAGAGTATTGCCAGATATGTATTATGTATTACATTTACGATATTCGTAGTTGTAAAAGTCAATTTCCCGACTTTGCAAAGTATTTTCTTAGATTTTAATTAATTATCAGTATATATGAGTTTAAATAGAAAAGGGTCATCGATTTGTGAGGTTGTTCATCAAAATATCATATAAAATCGATATTTTGATGAACAACTTTAATCGTCGGTATCTCTGTTTTCAAGAAAAATCTTAAAATAAATGGCAAAAGGGCTTCGATTTGTGATCACCAGTTTTTCATATAGAAAACTCGATGTTTTTGGCTTCGATTTGCGATCACCAGTTTTTCATATAGAAAACTCGATATTTTGGTGAAAAATCTTAAATCGCTGTAATCTCTGTTATTCGTCCGTGTAAGATAAAAATTTTGATGGAAAATCTTAAATTGTTTCAAACTTGGTAAATATATGTTTAAATGAAAAAATGCCTTCGATTTGTGATCTTATATAAAAAATTTATATTCTGTTGAAAAATCTTAAATCGTCTGTACCTCGGTAAATATACGTTTATATGGAAAAAGAACTTCGATTTGTGATCTCCAGTTTTTCATATAAAAATTCAATATTTTGATGATATTCTGTTTGAATATTTTTAATCCCCTCCATCTCGGCAAATATAAATTTAAATGGAAGGAGGTATATTTTGATGAAAAATCTTAAATCGTCTTTGTCTCGGTAAATATGTGTTCAAATGGGAAAATGGCTTAGATTTTTATCACCAATTTTTCATATAAAAATTGATATTTTGATGAAAAAAAGGGATTCCATTTTAGATCACCAATTTTCATATAAATAACCGATTTTTTATTAAAAATCTTAAATCGTTTGTAACTCGGCAAATATTCGTTTAAATGGAAAAATGGCTTCGATTTGTGATCATCAGTTTTTCACATAAAAAATTCAATATTTTGATAAAAGGTCTTAACTCATCTGTAAATATGCGTTTAAATGGAAAAATCATCATCGTGTGTATCTACGTAAATACATGTTTAAATGAAAAAAGTTCTGCTTTTTATGACTAGTTTTCCATATAAAGCGTTTGTGCGATGTATATAACATATAGCCACCTTTAAGTACACTGATCAGCTTAGAATCACTTTCTAAGACGAGGTAAGCCATTTGCACAAAGTACAAGTCACAGTTGTAAAGATATTGTCTTCGATTATAGCACAGATTTATATTTTGGCACTGGTAAAAAAAAGTTACCACCCTAATATATAGCTTTTACGTATCTAGTTAAACATTTTGTCACTTGGAAAACATATTAATCAAAGGAAACATCCAAAAGGAGGGACAGTAAATTAAGCTACAATTGTAAGTGTTGGGGCACATGACAGTTTAATGCGTACGTACAGTGGCAGTCAAAATTTTATCAATATGGCTTTATTTAAATTACATCTTTGACATAGCTTTCTAGGGGATAAAACCAGGTTTCGTTTATGATGGGAACATCAGTACTTCTTAATATGTAGAAATACCGAAATACATTTCGAAATACCGAAATGTATTTGGGTATTTCATGTCATCTTTACCATTTTAATATGAAACATTGAACAGAAAATTGAAATACATTTACAGTACGTCGTGTTCGACAATTTGATACTCTACCCCCATTATGAATAATGTGAATATTTTGATGAAACAGGTCACAACGGAATTTTCATATCATATAAGTTTTCATACAGTAACATCAAAAGTAAATTAATTGTCTATATAAAATTATTTTACAAAACAATAAATCATAAATGTTGTACAACTATTTTTTTATCATATTAATATAATGATATTTTTCAAATGTAAATTAATATCATTATTATTATATTATATTCTTTATTTCTGTTTATCTTCACGTATGTGTGAAACTATGTATATTAAAAATGTGATTATGTTTTTTTTTTTTATATAAACAGTAAGAATATTTATTACAAACAAATGAACTTCGTTGACCATGTAAAAGATAAGTAAAAAAAATAACTTATATTTACATATATTGTAATTAATGACCTTTATGTTGTAAATATATCCTTAAGAAAGGCGTGAAGTATAAGTTGGAATTGGAGACTAAGTTATCATTTTTTCTTTAACATAGGAAAGTATCCGATCATATACAACTTTTTAGATTTTCAAAAAGTAGATTACCAGGACATTCTTTCATGCACTTTATATTAAGTATTTTGTTCAGTCAAAATATGCTTAATCGTAAATTCTTAAATATTCTCACCGTATGTTCTATATTAAAAAATTAACAATTGTTCTTGTCAAATTATTTAAATTATTTGAATTTTGTTAAAATGGGATATGTTAAAATATTCACTTTATTTTTCTTGATCAGCCTCTTTTGTTGTATTGTCAAAAAACTGACTCTTTGTCTTCTGGCACCACATAATTTTCCTTACTAAAATACCAAACTATGTAATTCTTTTAATAAATACATACGTTTAGTCTTCTGACGTTAGGAATACTTAATTCCATTTAATGAAGAAGCTATTTGTCATCTTCTAAATCATTAGGAGCATATTTACCCATACTAGTACACATACCAAACGTTGTTACAAAAACAACCTCTATTTCTTAAAACATATTATGAGATATTTTATTTCATTAAAAACAGGGAGAACAAGTAAGCATGCATCTCGATTATATGGTACCCTACCCTATGTAACATATTTCACCGATTCAAGTGAAATACTTACATAAATTAAATTGGGGCTTGGTGAAGTAATGGAAGATGGCATTTGGAAGATTTGTGTATATCTATAGAAATGTTATGTGTACTTTCAATAATTTTTATATAGAAGGAGATTTTTATGTGGGCTATGATAAATAATGGACCGATCATAACCAACTTTAGTAGGCTTGAGCATTTTACGCTATTAAAACCATATTTTCGTAGACGTCAAAATAAGGCTATATGAAATAACAAACTGATTGAAATGAACATAAGTTTAGATTGGAACATCTAAATTAGTATACACAAGAGAAAAGTTGTGTATACTAATTAGACTTAGAAACAAAATTATTTTTTCTCTTTGTTACATCCATGCAAACGCATTATACCATCTCCAAAAGTAGTGGTGTTGGGTATAAAAAGGGAAACTAAAAAAATTGCCCACAATACTTTCCGTTTTTAGCGAACATTTATGCCCTTCAAAAGACTTGGCAAGGAAAATTAAAATATTTTTTAAAACATTTTTAAACAGAAAACGTGCCAGAAATTTTAAACTTTTTTATACTTAATTTACTGAAAATAAATGTTATTTGAACAAACGTTTTTATTTTTTCGCTGTTTTATTTGAATGAAGGTTAAAGAACTTTATATAAATATAACAAATATTTGAAAAATAAATAATAATGACAGTGAATTAAAAAATACAACATCTAATAAAACAGTGATATATACCAAATGATATTTCAAAATTTATTTTTCAAATACATGTACATATGTTCTAGGTGATTTGTGAATTGTCTGTTCATATATACATACATACATACATACATACATAC
>JACGTJ010004077.1:34317-48829 GCA_014858695.1 Chrysomya rufifacies | reverse complement strand
ACCTCCATCATTTTTTGATGGTGGGTATAAAAAGCATTTCAAAAAAAAAATATATATATTATAAATAATAAAATTGTTGCCTTAAATTTCAGAACTACTGTAGCTTTTTATTTGAGACCAGGACGTTGGTATCAAGTTAGAGTGGCAGCTATCAATGCTTATGGTTTTAGAGGCTACTCAGAACCTTCACAAGCATTTACTTTACCTAATCGTAAGTATTTGATTTTGTACAGTTGTTTTTTTTTAAGCAATTTTTTTAGCAGTTTAAAAAAAAGACATCCCTTGTGAAGGAAATTAAAAAAAAAACGCACACACATATTTTCGTGTAAATTTTTAAAAATTTTCGTTTTTATAGCAAATTTATCAAAAATGTAAAATTTTTAGAATTAAAAGAAAAAAAAACGTTTTTCATAGAAAAAAAATTTAAAAAAATGTTATAAAATTTTACATAAAACTATTTTTTATAGGAATTTACAATATTTGTTTAAATTTCATATATTCAAACATGTATAATTTTTTTCTAGATCCCAAACCCCCCAAAGCTCCGGCAGATTTAAAAATTGTTTCATCACATTTTGATGGCAAGCATGTTAATATTAAAATCGTTTGGTGTGCTTCCAAATCGAATCTTCCTATTGAAAAATATAAAATAATATGGTCATTATATGTTCATAATGTACGTGATGAATCCATAATATCAAATGAGGCCTTTGTTAAAGATGTAAGTAATGATTTCATAAAATAATATATGTATCGTGAATATAAACCAAAAATATATATGTAACTCTATTTCCCTCTAGCGTCATCAATTTGAAATCTCTAATTTATTACCCGATTCTAGTTACTATATACAAGTTCAAGCTATGTCTATAAATGGCAAAAGACGTTTAAAATCAGATAAACATTCAATACTCTATAATACTACAATATCACCAACCCAGGCCTTTAGTCCTCTTAAATGTGGCAAAGAACATCAACTTTTAAGAGATGGTCTAAGTAATGCATTTAACGATGACAGATATTATGCAAAGCATAATTTATATAATGATGCTGCTGCAGCTGCAGCTGCAAGTCCAATGATTTCTTCATCATTATCAACATTACCTTCTTCCAGTATCATAACTAGTAGTTCCAATAATTTAAAAACAAACAATAATAGTACTTATACGATGAAAACAGAAAAATTTGAAGTAAAATATCGTCCTAATAGAAAATTAGGTATGTTGGTGATTATATCGGGTTTTTATCCCAAAGATGAAAAGTAAGTTTTTTTTTTTGCTTAACTAAATGAATAATAGGAATGTTACAAAACGCTTATGTCACCTTTATAGTGAGTGAAATTTTGAAATGAAAACCTTGTAAAAATTTCGATTTTAAGAGAATATTAAAAAATATTTTTAAAATATACTTAACACTAATCATGTGCAAAAGAAACGCAATCAATATGTTCGCATTTTTTATTCCTTCTTATCCTCACACTATTTTATTGAGAAGGACTCACTATTACTTCAATTTTAACTACGTTTTTAGTCACATTGAAAAAAAACGTATTTTAAATAACGCACAGTGTTTCTAAAACGACTTTATTTAGAAGAGAGTCTCTACCATTTAAAGCGATATTTTATTTAAAATTTATATGGACTATATTAAATTAAATTCGGATTAACTTTTTAAAGATGAGAAGCTAATAACTGAAGAATAGTGCAAAAAACTTTCGACTTTATATATCGAAAATTAACAAGAAAGATACACCACTGGAATTTGTGGCCTCTCAGACATACATAAAATAACATCACTTTCTCTATGAAATTTCATTACGATATCATTAACGATTTAATCGATTCAATTAAATTAAATTTCGGACAAAATTCATGAGGACTAAATCCTTAAAAATTTAAGAATAGCGAAAAATTCTTTTGATTTAAGTATATCTAAAGTTAAGAAAGATAAATCGATGGGGTTCGAGGTTTTCCAAACAAATTTATAATACCTTCTTCTTTTACATTACGAAATCATTTACGACTCAATAGTTAGGGAATTATTTCCAAAAAAAAAATGCTTTTCAGAAACACAGTGCAGTGTATTAAGCTTTGTTTTGTAGCAAAAAAGGGTGGCATAAGCTCTTAAATACGTGTAAGTAGATTGAATAATTGTCACTTGTCAATTGTTTTGTTTTCCATTCTTTTTTTTTCTCCCTCAGAATTTATGAACTTTGTCCCATTGAAACAAACTGCGGAGAAGGTGAATACAATGCAATACGTGTAAATGTAAGTAAAACTAACTATTATCAACTACTGGCTGCTCCAATTGTAAATTGTATTGTATGAAAATAAAGAATATAATATATTTTTTTATAGTAGCTTGAAAAGTAATATGAGAAGTGTCGCATTAATTTTTTTTTTTAATTTTTTGTTTCATTTGATAATTGTTTTAGTATCACGTTTTCATTTTAACCCAATGCCAATTGTCTACTTAGTGCATTTATTGTTAAGTGGAAAACATTATTTTTTTCGGGAATTTATTATTTTTTCTAAATCAATAATTTAACACTTTTTTGTGTTTTATCTAATTGATTTTTCAAAGTATAATTATATTTTATAAATTTACAAGTGAAACTATTGAATTAGTTTTGAAAATAAATCATTTTTATTTCATTTTTTTAAATTTACATTTATACATATTTTGGCACACTTCCAGAACCATAAAAAATTACATACTGTTGTTAACAGATCTTTTTTAATTTGATTTCAACAAAATTTTGTGAAAAAGTAACAAAGAGGTTTCTTTTTTTTTAAATAAATAAATAAATACCTTGAACTATTTTTTAATTAGAACTTAAATCCAAGTTTAATTTTAAAGATAAATACTCTTTTGGTATTTGAATAATGTGAAATTTATATTTTGTATTGCAAATAAATTTGCTTTAAAACTTCAAACTTTTAACATTTTTAAATCAATCGTTATAATTAAAAATACCGTTATCGAAATAACTCAAACTATAATCTCAAAAATACAAAAACCTTTTACCATTCTGAACCGTTAACCAAAATTGCATATTTATATCTGTCCGTCAGAGTGTGTGTTAAAACTTCCAAACGGACAAATAAGGGGCAAAAATTAACTAAATTTCATCAAATAATGTATTAGTCCACGAAGAAACAAACGAAATACAAATTAAATATAATGATCGTGAATAAGATATTAACAGCTTGTAGAACAATCAATAAGAGTGCACTCGCTTTTTTTAACTTTTTGTTTTTACCAAGACTATTCAAATTGCAATAGTTTTCTCCATATATAAACATAAAATTATACTATTTTTTAATCTAGATGTAGGAATATAGTAAAATTTGAATACATTTTCTGAGCATTCAAAGTCTCTTGTAATATTACTCTCGTAACTAAACCAGAACTCGTAGGTGATATTGATTTAAAAAAATTTCATAGATTTTTAACGAAAAATTTATTTTATTTAACAGATTATTTTTTTAAATCCGCACAATTGTTATTCAAATTGATAAATTTTCTTTAAATCAACTAAAATCTTTCATTTAAAATGTTTTTAAGGTGTAATCTATAAAATTGGCAGTACACGCGTTAAAATTTCTCCAAATCAACAGACTTGCTAAAAATTTATTTGACAAAATATTTCGTTGGTTTTTTTCAATTCCATACATCACTTAACCCGAAAATGTGAATAAGTTTTTATTTACATTTCCGAATGTTAAAATGGTGAAATTTAATAGACTTTAAACTTGAACTTAACCATAAATAAACGTTTTGACAAAAATTATCATCAAAGCAAAAATCAAGAGATCTCAATAAAAATTTAAATAATTTTGTAAATAAATGTAGAAACAAACAAATAAATAAAAAATACAGTAAAATTATGTTTAGTTACGAAGATACAATATGGATTTCAATTGAGAGATACGGATTTTTGTTTAAACATACTAGAGATTAAATGCGATAGTTATGCGATATTTTGAGAAAAACAACCAATGACACTCACTAAAAACGTATATTTTTCAATGAATACCATTGAGGTTTGCATATAAAACTTTTTGGCGAATATATGTATTCTTTAATTAATATCAAATATCTATTTGCCCTTTTCAGAACCAAAACTTTCTTCCAATTTAATAAAATATTTGCAAATTTAAATTTTTAGCTATTTTATGAAACTATAAATATTTCCTTAACACCATGACAATGCCATATAAATTTTGTATTTTATTATTTCTTTTATACTAGAATTCATTCTAATTTAACACTATAGATATAATTAAGAAACATCGTAACACCCTTTTATTTCTATTTCGTTACAGAAAGATTCACTGGTTTTTAGTAAACTTAGTTACAATACAACATACAACTTTAAACCTCGCAGTAATTCAGTAACATCTGATGACAATATCAAAGGTATTACTTTCACAACACCGAAATGTGAAAGTTTTCGTAAAGGCCATCCAAAAGCTAATATTAAGTGTTAACAAAATAAAATTAAAAACGATTTTTTTTACTACAATAAAATAAAACAAAATTAAAACGTATTTTTAAAACAAAAATTCATAATTAATGTTTTATTTAAACAATGATTTAAACTCGTTAATAGCATTAGAGGGCGATGCAGCATCATCTGTTGTTGTAGTTTTTAATTTTAAAGTTTCTAAAACTTTTTCATAATCCAGAGGTTCCCCATGTTCAATTAATGTTGCTATTAAACGTGATGTATATAAGATGGGTCCTCCTACTAAATGAAGAAAATTATAGTCCTTTTGTTGGCGCATAGTGAAAAGTATACGTTTCGAAACAAAATCTTTGTAATTACTAACTCGACCTACACATATGTAACGTTTTTCATGCGGAGAATAGATTTCGATTTGTGCTCGTAAACTTTCAGAGGGTGTAAGTTGGGCGGCATTAACATAAACTACACGAAAATGTACATTAAATGTTTTATAAAAATCTACACACAAATTAAGAATATTATCCATTTGTTCTTCTGCTCCTATCAGATCTTTGGTAGCAACAAATGTTTGTACAGCATTATTTTGAGTGGCAGTGAAAAGACTAGGTTTATCACATGTATTAGTTCTTTCATAAGTTCTGCCCATACTTACAAACTTTAGGGGTAATAATGTAGGATAAACACACAGTTTTGTAACAGAACCCAAAAAACTTTCAAAAGAACCACCACCCGTTAAATAAGCTGGATTAAGTTTATTTATTAAGTGGGCTTCTAAAACCTTGTAGTATTGATCTATGGGAGTGGCATTAGCTTCCAATAGAACACATCGAGTAAAATCTGGATTAGCTGTTTGAGTAAAACCTCCTTTGCATAGCATATATCTGGTTAAAGCTTGTGTACATCTTATATCAAATTCGGCTGCTTCATTCATCATATAATAACGACTTTTATCTATAAATGATATTAAGTCATCATGTTCCAAATGAGACTTATCGGTTTCCAATATAGAGTTTTGACTACGATACAAAATTCTTTCATGTTCCCCTTCGGGGCACTGGGGATGTAAAGTGTTTGGTAAATGTAAGAAAGCTTGTATAAATTCATCTTCAATTGGATAGAAATTAGTTTTCATTCTTTTTAAATCATTTCTTAAATGTTTGCCCTTTTCTTTAAGTTGGTTCATGAGGTCTTCATCTTTCTGCCCTGCCTTTCCCATTTCCTTTAATTGTTTTGCAATCATTTCTCGTTCTTCTTCTACTTTTTCCATTGCCTCCACACCTTCCTTATAAGTGTTAAACATTTCCCGTACATGTTTCAAATCTATTGTCAATTTTCTTTTTGCAATTGAATGTTCCAATTGTTCCATATTTTGGAAAGTGTTTTTAAAATCCAAGTAAGGTTGTAGTGTGACATAGTTTTCACTTGCCTTATCTCCAGTAATATGGAGTGCCGAAACTTGTCGAATTTTCAACGCATTTCCAGTTAAGGGAATAATTTGGGAACTTTGTTTAATAATTCTGAGCATTTTTGATACTAAATCTAATTCATAACTTTATATGAAAAAGTATTTAACAAAAGTTACTTCTATTTGTATTCTATTTGAAGGAAAACTGTCGTAACAATAACATTATCAGCTGGTCACCGGTATTCGAACATCTGCTTAAATTCTACATGTGTTTTGGAAATAGAAGAAGTTGCCATAGTATACAACGTATATATAAATATAGGGATCAATTAAAATTTGTCCAAAACCCGTTCGCAGCATAACAGAGAAAAAATATAGGAGATTTTATATAAAATCTGATAACTTGTTGTATATAATTCGAAAAATGTGTTATATCGAATTAATACAAAAAGATATTAAAGCATTTTTTAAATTTTACATTCGGTGTTGTATATAGTACATGGATAATATCGCTTAATCTGGCAGCCCTTATTAAACAACGCTGTTATTTTCATTCCACTCCGTTTCAAGCAAAATAAAAACAATAATATACGTTTACATTCGTTGTGATTAACAATTGCTTGTTTTTAATTTTCTCTGCAAAAACTTCACATTAATCTTTAAAAAATAGAATGCCAAAAGATAAAAAACACAAAAAAGATGATCATCGAGAACGTCATCATAAGCACAAATCCAAACACAAGTCTAAATCCAAATCAAAAAAGAAATATAGATCTTCATCCTCTTCTAGTTCATCTTCCTCATCCAGTGGAGATGAATCTTTGCCGAAAAATGTGCAGCTATTGAAAGCTTTGGAGGAGAGACGTATTAAAGAAGAGTTGGAAAGAAAACGTTTAAAAGAAGAACTGAAAGCTAAAGAAACACCAGAACAAAAAAGAGAAAGACGTTTAAGAGAAAAAGAAGCTAAAGAATTAAGGAGAAAACAAAGAATGGGTTGGGATAATGAATATCAAACTTATACTGATCAAGATAATCCTTTTGGTGATTCCAACTTGACATCTACATTTGTATGGAATAAAAAATTACAAAAGCAGGGTCTAAAAGATGTGCCCATACAAACAGTGGAGGCTCTCAATCGCCAGAAGCAAATGGAAAATAAGCTCGAATTGGAAAAGGTAAAAAAGAGACGTTTGGAAAGAGAAAAAGAGAAACAAGCTAGAGAAGAAGAAATGATATTGCAGCAGAGACAGAAAGAAGCTGCACAATTTCATGAATGGGAAAAACAGGAAGATCAATTTCATTTAGAACAGGCACGTCTACGCAGTGAGATACGTATCCAAGATGGACGCGCCAAACCTATAGATCTCTTAGCCCAATACATAAACAGTTCCAAATTGGAGGACGCCATTGAAATGCAAATGCATGAACCTTACTATATACTTAATGGTTTGGGTATCAAAGATTTAGAAGATTTGCTAGTAGATATTAAAGTTTATATTGAACTGGAAAAAGGAGAACACATTGACTTTTGGAATGACATGACCATTATAGTAGAAGATGAATTACAAAAGCAGAGAAAACAAGCTGAACATGATGCTACGAGTTCTCGTCGAGAAGGTATACATGAGAGTGTTGTTAAAGATGTTACTAGTATATTCCGTAATAAAACTATAATACAATTAGACGAAATGAGAGCTAAAATTGAAGCAAAAATTGAGGCTCGTACTGAAGGTGTAGATATTAGTTATTGGGAAAACATATTATCACAGCTTAAAGCTCATATGGCCAGAGCACGTCTAAGGGATCATCATCAAAAGAAATTAAGAGAAAAGTTAGATATGCTAAAAACATCTGCCATTAAAGAAGAAGTCCAGGAGAACTCTCCACAACACAACGAAGGTCGTGAGGCTCAAGAAGAGCGGGAAGAAAATGAAGATTCACAACAAGAAATGTATGAAGATGATTGCTTTAATCTTTACAATGAAGGTAACTACAGCCCTCAGTACATACCATTCGAAACACAGTCCAATTCACTTAATATTGTGGATGAAGAGGAGGATGAAATGAATTTGAAGTATCAAAGGCAACAACTGTTAGACAACAATCAAGATAGTGTTACATTTAGCCAGGAAGAAGTAAATATGCGTCAGGAAGCTCGCAAAGGCATGTCAAATGATGAAGTGGAATTCAGTGTTGAAATGCCTTGCGATAATTCATTAGCTATTCAGTTGGCCACTGATAAATATCGTCCACGTAAACCGCGCTATTTCAATCGTGTCCATACCGGTTTCGAATGGAATAAATATAATCAAACTCATTACGATATGGATAATCCTCCTCCGAAAATTGTTCAGGGCTATAAGTTTAATATATTCTATCCTGATTTAATAGATAAATCAAAAACACCTCAATATTTCCTAACACAATGTGAAGATAATCCTGATTTTGCAATTTTACGTTTTCATGCTGGACCACCGTATGAGGATATTGCTTTTAAGATTGTTCATCGTGAATGGGAGTTTAGTTATAAACGTGGTTTCCGTTGTCAATTTCATAATAATATCTTTCAATTGTGGTTCCATTTCAAGCGTTATAGATATAGGAGATGAGACGATTGCTATATTTTGCTTGGATTTTTACTCAGTTTTTTCGTATCTTTAAATGTAAAATATGTTTAATGACTTAATTTTTAATAAAAGAAATAGTTAATAATATAAAAACGTTTACTCTTATTTTGTGCTAATTAGCAAATAATGTTATTGTATAACTTGAAGTTAATATAGATTCAAAATTGTCAATGGAATTTTAAATAAAGATTTTTTTCTTAAAAAAATAATTATTTTCTGGCAATTAGGTAAAAAGAAATTTTAGATGTTTTTGTATTTTTTTATACAAAAATGAAATTTCCACAGTAAAAAAATTATTAATTCATTTTTGAAAATTTTAGAAAAATATCTTTTTGATGCTATTAAAAAAAATCGATAAAATTTCCTTTATAAGAAAAACTTGTTTTAAAAGAGAAATTAAAAAATCATTACTCTTTTTATAAAGGCTTTAAACTTTATTGCACAAAAACATTTAAAACATCACAAGAAAAAAAAAAACAAAAACATTAAAAATATATAAAAAAAAAATACACGCATCTTCTTATTTTTTAAACAAATAAATTTATAATTTAAGGCAATATTTATAATTTTTGGTAATTTGTAATAATTAAGGCACTTTATTTTTGTACGTGAGCAAGAACAATTATATATAAAGAACTTTATAGTATAATAAAATGTTTATGAACAAATAAGTTACGTATAAACAGGTGAGTGAATTTATAGATCTGTAGATCTAGAGCATATATAATACCATCAATACTTTTGAGCAAAATTAATTAATAGAAAAGTGTGATTTACAAAAGTTCTTTAAAACCACAAAGGTAATTATTTAATTTCTTGTAGAATTTGAGCAAAGGATGGTGGTGGTTTGAAAGTCAATACTTCTTTATATATCAAATCCTTCCATTTTTCAACTGGCAAGTCCATATCTTCAAAACTTTGATCGTACAAGGGAGAGGTTTGTTCATCGCTTGGTTCTGAATATTTTTCCATATAAGGGTGTGCTAAGGCCTGTTCGGCTGTAATACGTTTCTCAGCATCCAATTCTAGCATTTTCTCCAATAAATCAATAGCTAAAGGATTAGCACCCTTAAAGAAATTCTTAAAATCACGTCTTTTCATGGGAGGCAAAGATTTAATATAATTACGAGCACTTTCAGAAGAAATTTTTTGCATAAAATCATCGGGAGGTGTACCCAATACCTCCATTATTAAATTCAATTGGTGAATATGATCGGTACCCGGAAACAGGGTACGTCCTGTAAGTAATTCAGCCATAATACAACCCACTGACCAAATATCAACAGTTTGATTGTAATGCATCCAGTTAAGCATGATTTCGGGAGCACGATACCAACGTGTGGCCACATAACCCGTCATTTCGCTTTCTGTTGGACGTGCCAAACCAAAATCTAAAATTCTTAGTTCACAATCTTCATTTACCGCAATATTGGAAGGTTTCAAATCACGATGTATAATACCAGCACTGTGTATGTATTTAAGACCACGTAATATTTGATAAACCAAAAATTGTACATGTTCGTCTGATAAACGTTGAGTCCTTATAATATTATTTAAATCAGCGTCCATTAGATGAGTAACCAAGTACACCTGTTGAAAATTTTCCAAGGTCACATTAGGGGGATGCGGATGAAAAACATCCAAGAGACCAATAACATTTTCATGATCCATGTGCTTGAGTAGTCTCAATTCTCGATAAGTACGTTTAGCATGAACCGCCGATTGAAAAGGGCGTGCCAATTTCTTAATAGCCACATACATATTTGTACCTTTGACCAGGGCCTTGCATACCTGTCCATAGGCGCCTGAGCCTACTTGTTGTAATTGTTGATAGATTTCTGGTATTTCCCATTCTGTACGATTTATAGTCACTTTATAGAATTTAACCATTTTTCCTGTTCTTTTCTTATTAACGTATACACTAAATAATTTTACTTTTTATAGTTGAATTTTTCTTTTCATTAAAGAAAATTTACTGATTATATTTATCTACGATTTGATTGTTCTTTTTATAGTAGTAAAATTTTTATAATAAAAAAAATAGTTGATATGATGATGAGTGTTTGGTTTGGTTGGTCGCTCGTTTTGGTTAAACTTAAGAAAATTAATAAATTCTTATAACCCAACAGCGGTAAGTAAGCAACGAAAATTCTGTGTGTTCTCTTTCATTAATTTATTTTCTTATTTTAATGAGTAAAACAAAACTCATAAAATTAATAAATATATACTATATAAAAATAAACACTCATACATTTGTATTCCCTTTATAAAAATTATTTTAAATCATTTTTGTTTTATACAACTCCTTGCCGCACTATACCCGATCTTGTCTTCAATTTGGAGAATTTATATGGGAATTCAATAAATGAAAAAAAACAAATATTTTTGCTCTCAAATTGTGTTGCTCTGTTGTTTTGCTACCTCCCACATTTATTAAATTTCTGAAGAACTAAAAACAACAAAACCATATGATTTCTGTTTGAGGTATGAATAATTTGTATTGTTTTTATATTTTCCTTTATTAATTTTTGTATATTCTAATTAGTTTACAAAAGGCTATCAGAGTTGATTCAAATGAATTTTTTATAGAAAGAATATTTTTTGAAATATTAAATTATTTTGTTATATTAAAACATATTTTCAACAAAAATCTCAAAAAGTGTATTCATATAGTTTTTAATCTGAGTTTAAAAATATGTTTTATGAAATAAAGTGTTTATTTTTAAAAATACGATTTAATTTTGGAAATTTTCCTTTTGTAGCGAAATTTACATTCTGAAATTTTGTTGTTAACTTGTATTACTACCAAAAATTAAACATTTATCATTCTTTTATTAAAAACTTCAGCAATCATTAACATTTTTACTAAAAAATTTAAAAGTTAAAAAATAGATTTTTTATAAAAAAATAACAATAATAAAACTGGTATTAAATTTTGATTAATTTTTTTAAAGAAAGAAAACGGTTAGATAATACAATTATAGGTCATCAAGAGATAAACAGGTAGAAATTTAAAAAAAATATATATTTACAATTTTAAGGAGATCTATGATGGGTAGGTTGCGGGCAATTTGATAGAATACACAGTGATTCGATCTCATAGAATCTACATTTTTCTAAGATTTGATTTCATAGAAAAAATGTAGATTCCAAAAATGTCTTTACAAAACTGTCATTATATCGCATAACATTAAAAAAATTATGTATTTTTATGCTTACTTCAAAGTAAACTAAATTTTATATATAACAACATTAAAAAAACTAATTTTTAAATTAAGGAATTTCTATTTTCGCAAATTTACTCAGAAACTCTACAAGTCCTTTTCTTTTCTATTTGTTCATATAAGCCCGTAGCAAAAAATAACTATTTTACCAAAATAAACACAAAATTTATATTTTTTATATTTGCAATGCATTTAGAAATATTAAAAAATATATTTATATAAAAAGCCTGATATATTTCAATTTAGAAAATTTGGAATTTTTAATTCAACTTACAATTAATTTTTAACTGAAAAATTGTCAACCTTTTATAAATGATTAAAAACAAGGGCTCTTACTTTTCGTATTTGACATAAGTTTTTCAAAAACTTTAAATAAATTTACAAAATTAGGTTTCAGCATAAACAAATTACTCAAAAAAATTTGTTTAAAGATTTAAGACTAAATGAAATAAACAAAACTCCGAACAATTGTCGTCATAATCGGAAGATAGATATATCACTAGCAATATCGTAATTTTTGTAAATTGTAATATTATTTTCAAGTGCAACTTTTTTAAGTTACTTCATTATCGAATAATATTTTTGAAAATTTTCATTGTAGATTTTTTTCTAAAATTTTGTTTCTAGACAAAATGTTCAAATAATATTTTGATATTTCAGGTTATTTTCTAAAAATTCTACTTGTTTCAGAAAATTTTCGAAAATTATGCTTCATTAGAAAAGTTTTAGTCATTTTTAAAATTGTATCATAATACTAACAATAGTAATTCCAAAAAAAATTGCTAAACTACGGAATAAAAATTCCTTGAAAATCCCGTAAATCTATCGTCAAATCATGAAAATGTCGTTTTTTTATATAAATAAGATATGGATTGTATAAAAAATGTGAAAAAATTACACAAAGAATACATTCTTTTAAAAATGTGATTAAACAGCTGTACATTTTGAGAGTTGCCATATTAAGTAAAGACTAAAATACATATTTTTTTTTTATATTTTAATAAATTTTTAAACTAAAAAATGAAATTATTAAATGAATTTTATTATTTTTTAAAAATATATATTTTTACTCTCTTTTAATATTTTAAAAATAATTAATATTTAAATTTTTTATAATCAAAAAAGATCTTATAAAAAAATTAAACAAAACCGATAAATACTGAGAGTAAAAATAATGAAAAAAAAAAACAACCACCAAACTCTGCACCCCGCAAATTAATCCTGCCTCATAATTTACCACATGTTATCTCAATTTAATGTGTGTATATCAATAACTTAATAGTGGATATTGTTAAAATTCAATAAGAATATGCATAAAAGAAGACTGTTTTCTAACACACACCATCAGAGTAAAACATTATTGTAAAAAACGCCATTTAACTAACATCATTTTTAAGTTAACCGTTTTGATTAAGAAGAATTTCTTTAACTTTCATCAATCTGTTTACCTGGTGTTTTATCAAAATCTCTACAAAAATTATTGTTATCAACAAAAAATTCTATCGCTAGTTTATGGTTTAATATAAAAACAAAACGTAAAACAAATTGCAAGTTGCGCGAACTAAATAATTGAATTTGTTATCAGTTGTATAGTGGACACCGACTAATACGGTTCCAAAACAAGGTGAAAATAAATATTAATACAAATTTTAGAAAACATTTAATTATACAAAAAATAAAGTACACAAGTACCCTGCATAAATATAATACATTTAAAATCAAAGGTTAGTAAACATTACAAGGATTATTTCAATTGAAGTATTTTTGAAAAATTTAATTAAACAAAATTACACAAAAATAAAATAATAATTAAAACATTAGTTGAGTAGAATAAAAAATATGTGACAAGCATTTTAACAATAAAAGTCTAAAGTTTACAAAATATATTAGCTAAAAACATCACCAGCTAATAAAAAAAATATATATATTCTCTTTTTGTAAGGTATATTTATTTAGCACATTTATACTGTGTGTATAGTAGCTTTACGAAGTAAATTATGAACTTTGAACTTGTTTATGAAAATTTCCAAAATAAAAGTAAATTAACCTTAACAAAAACTCTATCGTTTGAAAGAGAAATATTTTGAAAAGAAAGGAATTTTATTACTTTAATGTTTATTTGCGGCTGTAAATTCAGTTATTATAACAAATGTTCAAAGTGCAAAATGAAAAGAGCCAGTGTAAATTCAGTGCTTCTTATTTTTTGCAAAAAACATAAAATAAACAATTATCCAAAGATAAGATTAAAATTATATTAACTTTTATTATAAATACCACACATATAGTTTTATGTATATAAAGTTCGTATACAAATATTTTGTTAATTTAAGGGACAGAAATCAAAGTTTATTTTATGTAATTATTATGCTATAAAAAGTGATAAAAATACTATCTTATTTTCATTATAGTTGATCTGAATTTATAAATTCATCTTGAAATGGCTACTTTGTTACCTGGTAATATTGTTTATGGTGGGCCCATAACCGGAACGGAGACAAAGGCTTACAAATCTTTAGGTCATTTTGTTTTGGAAAAATACAAGAGTTTTGGCACTCAAACTGTTATGGTAAGTTTGAAAATTAAAAATGACATTCACTATATGCATTGAATTTGAAACTTTTATACAATATAACAAATGTATAACTTGTTTGTAGATGTGTGTCCGTTGCTTCAGTTTATATTTAGTTCAATTCTAGTTTAGTTTTAAATTAGTTCTAATTCAGCTCTAGTTCAGTTCTAGTTCAGTTCTAGTTCAGTTCTAGTTCAGTTCTAGTTCAGTTCTAGT
>JACGTJ010004077.1:0-34217 GCA_014858695.1 Chrysomya rufifacies | reverse complement strand
GTTCAGTTCTAGTTCAGATCTAGTTCAGTTATAGTACAGTTCTAGTTCAGTTTTCTTTTTGAAATATTTCAACAAAAAGATTTTTATGTGCAAAATTTTGAAAAACAAAAATTTTTTTCATAAATTTTATACATATTTCTTACAGTTTCCATAAGAGCAAAATTTTTTCAAATAGAGAAAACAAATTCTGAAAAACTTTTCTATTTCAAATTATTCATTTAGATCGATGCAGTTACCGGCCAAGAATATTCCGCGCAGTATATGCATGATTCTATCATAAGACTGGCTTATGTCCTTAAACATTTAGGTGTGAAAAGCAATGATGTTGTAGGTTTATCGAGTGAAAATAGTGTAGAGTTTGCTATAACTTTATTTGCCACTTTTGTAGTTAATGCTACGGTAGCACCTCTTAATGTCACCTATTCGGAACGTAAGTATAACACAGCAACAACAGGAAAATATTTTATTTTGAAATATTTATTTTATTGCAGGTGAAGTTCATCATGCCATTAATCTTTCGAAGCCCAAAGTTATTTTTGCTTCAAAATTGACCGCTGATCGTATAGCAAAGGTGGCCAAAAATAATGCTTTTGTCAAGAAAATGGTAGTCTTTGCTACCACTTCTACCAATCCTAACATGTTAGCTTTCAAAGATTTAATGGCCGACAAATCTATACCTTCCCAGTCTACTTATGACTGTATTGCTGCTGATAAAGATGAAGATGTTGCCCTTATTGTATGCTCTTCGGGTACAACTGGTATGCCTAAGGGAGTGCAGTTAACACAATCAAATATATTGTCTACATTGGACTCTCAATTGTAAGTATAAATAAGGCAAAAAATAATCAACATTAATTTTTTCCAATTTATTTTAGAGAACCTACTGCTCTTCCTTTGGGAGAAATTACCATGTTAACTGTTATACCTTGGTTCCATGCATTTGGTTGTTTGACACTTATTACTTGTGCCTGTTTGGGTACTTGTTTAGTATATTTGCCTAAGTTTGAAGACCACTTATTTTTAAGTGCCATTGAAAAGTATCGTGTTATGATGGCGTTCATGGTACCACCTTTGATGGTATTTTTGGCCAAACATCCTATTGTAGAAAAATATGATTTGTCTTCCCTAATGGTGTTGTTATGTGGTGCTGCTCCTTTAAGCAAAGAAACTGAAGATCAAATTAAAGAACGTATCGGTGTGCCTATTATACGTCAAGGTTATGGTTTAAGTGAATCTACTTTAAGTTTGTTGGTACAAAATGACAATAACTGTAAACCCGGCAGTGTGGGAGCCTTAAAAGTCGGCCTTTATGCTAAAGTTATAGATCCTGAAACAGGCAAAACTTTGGGTCCTAATCAACGTGGTGAATTATGTTTTAAGGGTGATTGCATTATGAAAGGTTATATTGGTGATGTGAAATCTACACAAAGTGTTATTGTTGATGGTTGGCTTCATACTGGAGATATTGGTTATTTCGATGAAGATTTTGAATTCTTTATCGTCGATCGCATTAAGGAGTTAATCAAATATAAAGGCTTCCAAGTGCCACCAGCAGAAATTGAGGCTTTATTACTGACAAATCCTAAAATTAAAGATGCCGCTGTTATTGGTAAACCCGATGAAGAAGCAGGTGAATTGCCTATGGCTTTTGTGGTCAAACAAGCTAATGTGCAACTAACTGAACAAGATGTTATAGACTATGTAGCAGAACGTGCTTCGCCCGCTAAGAAATTACGTGGTGGTGTTATGTTTGTTGATGAAATTCCTAAAAATCCTAGTGGTAAAATTTTAAGACGTGTCTTGCGTGATATGTTGAAGAAGAAACTTAGATCTAAATTGTAAATAGTTTTAGTTAAATTTCTTTAAACACATCCCTTTTCTAACCAAAGTAAAGTTTAACTTTTTATAAAAAAAATTTCTTCTAGAAATATTTAGTAGAAGGTAATCGCAATATTATATTGGTGCAAGTTATAAGAAACAAAAGACACTCAGTTTTAATTATTCCAAAATATTTTTACACATTTTTTATATAATAAAATGTAATAAACTAAAAAAAAAACTTACCCACTTTTATTCAATAGAAAAACATCACCATTTGCTCATTTACGCTAAGGATTATGGAGGCCCTATTTAGGTTTGTCATAATTTCTTTATAATAACTTAATATATTGCACTTTTCATTGAATTATTTGTCTAAAAAATTAGATTTAATTGAAAGATTTCATATATATTACATCAAATTTTCTTTTACAAATTTCTTTCAAGTCTAACTTTACAATAACAACACTAACACTTTAATTGCAATCACAACATACGTATTTTCACTTTTAATTTATTAGGCACTATATATTTCTTTTCTTTAAATTCTAACTATTTTTTCAACTTTATTTATTAATTTTAACATTTTCTTTTTTAATTTTTTCACACAATAAACAAACTTTTGCAAAAACTACACACAAACAAAAAATTATAACGGAACTTAAATGAAGAGTTGTATAAAAAGTACTTTTTTTCTGCGATACACATTAACAATGTTGCTAATTTAAGTGTGTGTTTTAACCGTTATATTCTACATTACTTGAAATGAACATTTGAAACAATTGTTACATTTTTGTTTATATTTGAATCTACTAGGATTAATTAATTTATCATTAATATGTACACGAATATTGATTAGACAGGTGTCTGATCCTTTTTTGAATTAAGGTTAAAGGGTATATAAACCATATTTTGGTAATATTTTCAGATCTCTCAAATAAAGATATTAATTAGATTTATCAAATCTCTCAAATAAAGATAATATTTAAGTTGTTATAAAAAACAAAAAAGTCGAAAAAACCCAATCAAATCGGTAGTTCGTGTAATATACATATAGAATTAATAAACAATAGAATGTAAGCAATTATATATGAATTAAGAATAATAATTTTTGAATAATTTTGACTTATGGAACTTAAAAGTATGTTAAACACAATAGTGATCTGCTAAATATCTGACTAATAATAAAAACTGCAGATGCTGTAACATTAAGTGAAAAATACTTCACCCTAAAATGAGTTGAACCTAGATGGTCTTAAGGGAACAAGCCTTACGATGATACTTAAAGACTCCCTGATAACCAGATAATGTGTATTCTATGATACAATTTAATGAAAATTTTCCTATTTATTAATTTATTTCAAAATTAAATTTTCGTTTTTATTTATTTCTTCATTAATTTCATTTAATATATTTTTTTTTTCTTAAAAGTAAATGTCCAATTTTTTATTATTTTTTTTCTTTATTACATAAAATCTATATTTTTGCATAAACTATGAATTTTTTTAATATTAACATGATAATATTTAATAAATATATATGAGCTAAATATAGAGATTTTATTTATTTATTTTTTTTATTATTTAAATTGTTTAACTATAACTTATAATTAAAAAAAATAATAATAATTCAAATAGCTCTAAATATTTTGTTAAGTTTTTTGTTCCATTTGTTTTATTTATTAATATTTTTTACTAAATACAACAAAAATTTACTACTTTTCCTTTAAAATAGTAAATATAAGACGAGTTTTGGAATATATAGGCAGATATTTGTTTATTAAAGTTTTTTTTTCAGTTAATTTCTGTTTTTGGTTTCTTTTTAAAAATTTAGTTAATAAATATGAAATTTTTAAACGTTGTTTTTTTTATTTTTAATAAATTTTTATTATTCTGGTGTATATAGATATTTTTTAACATTTTCTTTCTCTTATTTGTGTTGCTATTAAATTTAAATTCAATTTGATTTATAATAAAAATTTTCAAAATTTTAAATAACATACGAATTTTATATATAGTGTTTTTAAAATTTTGAACATTTTATTGATTTTAAAGTTTTTTCTTTTCTATTAATAAAGTTAAGAATAACAGTTTTTTTTAATTATTGAGTTTTAAGGTTTTTTGTGTATTTAAATATTGTTCCGTTTGCAATTATTGTAAATATGTGTTGATTTTTTCCTCCTTCATTTCGTCTTTTATTAATAATTTCAATTATTTTAACGATTTTGTTAAAAATATCAAAATAATATAAAATGAAAAGTTAATATTAGAAAAGTTTGTGTGAAACCGGTTTGAAGAGAAACTATTGCTTTAAAAGTTGTAAAATTAAATTTACATATGAATTTCGAAAATAAAAACTTAACATATTTTAAATGCTTTTCTTTAGAATACAAACTTAAATATAGATAGCTCTCATATAAACTTAACTACTTAAAATTGTTTTTTAAGTTAAACTTAATTTAAATATTTAAACAATTAAAAACTTATTTAATAAAATACATGCAGGTTGTTGGTTGTATGTATAAAATTCATTTAAGTTTAAAAATTTTTCTATTTTCTTATTTTTGGCCTTCATATTAGATTTTCAATAGATATTTTTTGGCACTCGTTTTCTTAGAAAAAAAATTGAAACAATATGTTTCATTTGGTTTTAACATATCTCTTATATATATGTATTTATGTTTACTAATTTATCTATTAATTTGTTTTTTCTTTCTTTTACATTTATGAGCAACTGCATCTGTTTGATTGTCAGTTTTTTTTTTTTTGGGTTTTTTGTTTGTGTAGTTTTTAAGGAATTTTGGAAGAAGTGGATCAGGTCAGGTTAACTCGGTGTATGTGTATGTCAAAATAGTGTATCTTTGTGTTCTTTTTCTTTAATTATTTGTTTATATCTTTTATTTAATCTGCTATAGCATCAAGCTCATAGGGATTTAAAAAATTTAACGATGTCCAACGATAAGTATTTGTTGCGGATCATACAATAATTTCCATGCGATTCGCTTTTCTAGTAACTTTTGGTAGTCCTTGTGCTAAATTGGACATGCCTCCGTATTTAAAATTGAAAATAACTGTTTGTTGGCCAAAATTCGCTTCAAATCTGTTTATAATATTATGATGTTATATTTATTGTTTTATATTTTGATTTGATTTAAAATTAATTAAAAAAAGAAACTTTAATTTTATTTATTCTAATATTCTAATAATTCAAATATTTTGAAATCAAGAGCAGAAAAGACTTTATCTCACAATAAATATAAAAATTTAAAATTAAAAAAAAAGAAAAAAAATATTTTCAAAAATTTTATATTTTTAATAAAAATAGCAATAAACAAATAAATTGTACAAAAATCCTTTAAAATTAAAATTTATCAAAAATTTTAAATTTCACAAAAATAGTTCAATTTTATGATAAATATTTGATTTAATAAAAAATAAATAAATAAATAAAATTACAAAATTGAATTACAGAAAAAAATTTAACAAAAGTTTTAAGTTTAATAGTTATTTAACAATAGCTCGACTATTTATTAACCGATTTAAAAATTCAAAAAAGCAAAACTAGAAAAAAATCTATACTTTCGATTTATGGAGGGTCCGAGACCGTCTAGTAATTGAATTTTTTAAGATATCTATGTGATTTATGAATGGTTCCCGACGAATTTCAATAGCGCAATTCTCGCAACCCTAAGGAATGATTTGATATAAATATTGTTTAGCTTTATGGTCGTTGGCCTTCATAAACGACATACCAACCGAAGGACGGACATGAATAATTCGATTTTTTTAAACCCACAATTCAGAATATATATACATAGATCAAAAATGTAAAAATTACAAACGGAATGACAAACTTATATATCAAATTTCACAAAAAATTTAACAAAATCCCTACAAAAATTTTAAATTTTATAAAAAGCAAAGTAATTTCAAAAAGCGCACTTCATGTTAAAATTTAGCACATTTTCAAGATTACTATTGACACTTAAACTAGTGATTAATAGAATTTTGGAACGATAAAAAACAGAATGTTCACAAAACTTATATAGAATTATTGCTTTGTTCTAGAACTTCAAGTTTTAGTTTAGAGCTTATATTTCATTAATGACACATTTGCAGTGCATAATTATTCATTAATTTGGAACACATACTTTGTGTTAAAATTATTGATAGTTCACCTAGTATCAATTAATGATTAATATGCTCTTCGTTTTTTATTATTGTATTCTCCTAATTTAAAAACCATTTATTTTCATCTTCAAACGTTCGCTTTTATAAATCAAATTATTTATAACTATTAAATTAATAAAATACTCTTCCTATACCAGTTAGAAAACTTATAACATTAAAGATTTTATCATATTAAACGAAAATCACTTACTCTGTACTAATATGAATTTCCGGAGGTTTTCCAGTTGCATTTTGTATGACTAAAAACATTTTCGTAACAATTTCAATAACATGAGACGTTTGAAATACAAAATCTCCTTTCTTACGACCAAATTCAGACTGTAAAATATAAATAAATAAATTAACATTAATTAATATTTTAATTGCATTGAATAAAGCGTATAAACACTTACAGCTTTAACATGAAATACAGCAATATCGTCTAGATATGGACTTAAGGACATACGATAAATTTCAGCAGCTGGTACACGATATTTTATTTGTAAAGTTCGCTGATCCAATAACAATAAAGATGAAGTAGATAAAACTAATAAAATAGGCACAATCTGAAAGGAAAAATCAATAACAATCTATATTTAAGAATATTTTTTTAGTATAAGGCAATACAACTTCTTGTCTTGCTAAAATACAAAACTGTTGAGTTGTGCGAGAAAAACATAAAACTTTTTAATACTATGATTTTGTATATAATTTTCTTTTATACCTTTCCACTAGATCTGGTAATTTTATTGATAATATCGGCAAATACAACATACTGATCATTTGTCTCCACACACATTTTCTTCCATTGTTGATTATGTCTTAAACGTACATAATCACCAATAAACGCATGAGGTACACTACAAACAGAAAAATTTTACAAATCTCATAAAGCATTACAAATTATATTTTACCTTCTTGCATAGGAAGCTTTACGATCTTTAAATATTATACTAGCTGTTACTTTTTCACGCATACGATTTCTTGCAGTTTGATCAAACGAATTACGATATATATAACATTTCCAACGATGATATATGGCTCGTAGTAAACGTGATGTTTCACTTAAAAATTTTGGTGATGTTGGCCAATCAATCGACAGGGGACTTAAGGTATTTGGAGGTAAACGTAAAGGAATAGAAAGTAAAAATTGACGTATTTTCCAGCGTACATAGTAGCGTGTTATAACATCAACAGCCCATTTAACTTGCCGTTTATAGCGCATATTACGATACTCTGCGCGCGCCTAGAAATAATAAAAGATGATTATATTTTACAATAAAAAATGTATCATAAAAAATGTATCTACTTAGAGGGTAATTACAAAATGTATTTTACCGCCATTTAGCTACTAACATTAAAAGCGTTTTAGAGGATTATTGCAAAAAAGAAATAACATGCTTACAACACGATAAAGACTCCATAAATGTCGACGTCCGGTAAAGGGAATACCCAAACGGCATTCCTATTTAATTGAAATAAAACATGTAATTACATAAAAAAAACATGCTTACATAACAAAGATGATGTTATCATTTGGGAAATATTTAAAGTAACCACTACTTATAAAGTTTTTTTTTCAAAAATTCGTTTTATTGTGCAGAAATTATACTAACAAGTTATATTAATTTGATTTCCATTACTTTGTCTTGCAACAAGTATAAAAAACAAGTAAATATATACAATTTTTTTGTAAAAATAGTGGTTACGAATTTTATGGCAAATATTTTAGTTTACTTAAATTTCATTTAAATTATTTTAATCATAAAATTCCCATGTTACATGCAAAAAAACACACAAAAAAAAAAAATCTTCGTAAGATAACTTACCCTCCATGTTCGCCAAGAGCTAGCTATCACAATTTGACTTTCACGCATGCGTAAAAACAATTTTCGATGTTTGTACATACGAAATGTTTTCTGTATTAATATGGCTAAATCATTCATACGACCACGACGAAATTGTTCCAATTCATAGACAGTACGTGGACTACGTACAAAAACACATTTAGTGCCGATTGTAAATTCAGCCGAAGGTAATGGAAGATGACGTATAATAACTGCAATACCTTCAACACAACTGCCACCCAAATAATGTGGCCAGGTTTTTGTGTTGAGTAATTTGTAGCGTAAAAAGAATTTAGCGTGAGCCATATGAAAACAATGACCCTGACGGCATAAATTGACCAGAGGCATTAGTGACATATAACGAACCTGATGTTGTACTAAAGCCATATCGAAACTTTTGGGTTGGCGACATTCGTTGGGCTTTATACAGAATACATAATGGGAACGTCGGGGCTTAACTATGGCGAGTAAAGTTTGTAATTGAGTGCGTAAATTGGAACTTAAAGTGGTGGGTTTCTTAGTGGACTGTCTTCTTGGATTCCCTTCGGGAAAAAGACTTTGTACGAGTGGCAGTTTACTTTGATATAAACCTGAACTTATATATTTTGGCAGTATATCGGAATTTTTCTCTAAAAAACGTTGCACCGAATACTGTACAACATTCGCATAGTGACGTATACGAAATGATAAGCTATTCGGTTGTGAAATCATAAAATTCGGATGACCAGCACAACATTGTTGTATGCGCTGTAGCAGAGCTTCATTTGTGGTCAAATGGGGTTCATTAATTAAACTCAATATACCATAATTTGGTTTATCGATAAGTTCACAAATTGATTCATTATCAAAATAATCGATACGTGACCATTCAAGACCCTCACGGGCATACAGCTCCTGTTCCACCCTGAGTACGTTGTGTACGAAATTTTGATGAATTTTTTCGGCGCTATAATTAATGGCAAATTGTTCGAATGAATTGTTATCCAATAATTCGAAACCGTAAAAATCTAATAAAGCTAAATTCTTTTCACGTTGTGTTGACTTAAGGCTCTCATTGATTTTATTCACCAGCCAAGTGAAGAGTCGTCCGTAGAGTGTACGACATAAAGTGTTGCGTACAATAGAAGCTTGACGGGCATCGAGTTCACAACCTAAGTGAATTAAAATTTATTTAAATTTAGGAGTTTATTCAAATATAGAACTTCATTTTTTTCCTGCAAATTTGTGTTTATATTAAATTTTATTTTAAACTCACCCACATCTTCCATTGTACTATTTGAGCAAGTTGCTCTTGTAAGGCAATTAATTAAAATTTGAGCTTCCAAATTAAGCAAATGAGCAGTTTCATGTACTTCTGTAAATGTTTGAAGAAAACTCGTATTTTAAAAATATTTTAATTGAAAAAGGGAAGAAACTTACCATATACATTAGATATTTGACAACCTTCAGTGCCGTCTATATTGGTAACTGGTACAAAAATAAAATTACCTAATTTAAGGACAACAGCAATAACACGAAAAATTGCATTTATATCATCACATGATAATCCCAGAACTTCTAAAGATTTCTACAAAAGAATACAATTTAAATTTTATTAATTCTAAATGGTTTTACTAAACTTCATTTTTAGGATTAACTCGGCCTTACAAATACGTTTATTTTCAATGAAATAGATCAAATTAAGTAAGTAGAAATATCTCTTAAAATGTTGTATGGAACGTTTTTTTTAAGCGAGTTATTTATGGTGAAAATCTTTACTTAACTCCGAAACTATCGAATCATAATACAAACATAATTTAGTGATACTTTCATCAAATTTTTTTAAATAACTTAATTAAAAATTGGACTGATAAATTTTGGGATATATTACAAAATTTGATGGAAATAAATGGAACAACTAGGAATTTTTTTAGAGGTAAGCAAATTTGGTTTATAGCTTTTGCTATGTGGGTTACATACTATAAAAAGTCGACAAAAAACCCGTATAAGTTACTGAATAATGCCCAATTAAAGGCACGAAAATTTAGTGGTTTTTGCTTATATCTCTTTTATTAGGCATCGTAGGCAATTAATTCTATTTTGAAATGTAAACTGTATAAAATTTACTAAAAGTTGGTTGAAGTTGTAGCCCATCAAATTTTTGTTTAAGTTTTCAGTTTTCATTTTTTCTTCTCTGTGTTATACATTTGACGCCAGGATTTTCGGTAATGTTTAACACTCATGGGGAATGCTATAAACAAAATGTATGTACCCACTAAAAAATCCTAAATAAACTTCCAATTTGATTGGACTATATAAAATTAACAAAATTGTAGTTTTTACCTTTGTATAATGAAAATTAGTGCGATCTTCTTCAATGGCAGTTGTATTTTTTAATATTTCATATTTTTCCACATTACGATACAACTTCAAAGACTCTATAATAAAGAATAATTATTATTGGTGACACATTTAAAATCTAGTTAATTATATACATACTTAATAATTGTAAGTCACCACCCAATAATAATTGATAAAATATATGAAAGTTTCTTTCTCCAATTGCAGTATTTGTTACTCGTGTCTAGAAATAGATAAATAATTATGTTATTGGTAAATATTATTTAAAATATATATAAAATCCTTAATAATTAGTATTTGTTATGAATGAATCTAAAAGTTTTGTTTTTAATAATAATATTATATAATTATTTTAAAAATTGTTGGTTGTATTAACAAACCTTTTCCAACATATCTAAATGAAACAGACATGAAAAATACAGTAAAAAAATATACATGATAAATTGATAAAGAAATATGTTTAAGCCCTTAAAACAATAAAATTTTAACCAAAAGTTAGTTCGAACAAATTTTAATTGTAATTTAGAGTTTAACTTCTGGTTATAATATTAATGTTATTGGGTGTAGTAGGTAAAAATGTTGGCTTTTCAGTGCTTGAAACTGCAAAGTGTATTCTTGTGACAGCCGCTTTTACGTAGCGCAATGACCCGAGATTTCTCGGCCAAGAGCTGTCAACTTGGCAAAAACTACAACTATAAATAGTTTGCTCGTTGAAAAAATCAACATTTAAAAATAATAAATTAAGATTTTTAGTATATTTAACAAACAAAAAAATTCTATAATCCGTTTAAAGAAAGACAAAAAAACAACAACTTACAATGTGTTATATGAACACCCATAGGATCTCCCTTAAAATCGATTTCAATATCAAATAATTTACCCTGAAATTAAGAAAAAAAGAATAAACAAAATAATCTCATAATATTCTGTTTAAACATCAAAATTTTCTCCATAAACTTACATAACGACTAGAATTATTATTCTTTAATGTGGCTGCATTTCCCATGGCCTCTAGGAAAACATCAGCATATGAAACACATTCTCTTAAACGTTTCAAAGGATTCTTGTACTTTCTCGAAGATGACGATGATGAAGGTGATTTTTGTGCAGCTGTTTGGGATAATTTGTGAGCATCATATAATGATATACGTTGCATAGAACCCATAAGTGATGCACGCTCATCACGTGTATAACTTTCACTTGATGTTTGACGAACTAGATTGGAACAACTGCCACGTTGTAATTGTACCGAAGGATAAGCAGATAAACTACGACTACCAGTTGTTTTTTGTATAGCAAAATCATGCTCATCTCTTTCGAAACTTTGAGCTCGAGTACATTTGCTATGTCCACATTGACGACAGCCGCCGCTAGAACCGGTGGCTAAATATTTAGGTGAAGCACTTCTGGCATACGAAGATGATGATGCTGTTGATAAGTTGGTTTTTAATGGAGTGGCAGTGTTACAGGGTACTTGTGTAGACTGATGATGCTTAAAACATGATTTCGTGGGATGAGGCGATAGTGTAAGTCCCGACTGGGTACCCAGTTGTACTTGACTATAGTGTATAGATGCTGCTGTAGTATATGAACTATCAATAGTTGTTATGTTTTCGCTACTTTTATGATGAGAAAAATCAAAATCCACCATTTTTTCGCGTACATTTGAAGATCTTCCCTGACGCTCTGAACTGTCTGCTCTTGAACGATGTTGCACAGCAGCATCGCATCGTCTGGTTGACGGTCCAGGTGAGGGTGATTGACGTCTTTGCACAGATAAACAAGTACTGGTACTTGCTGTAGCTGATGAATTTTTACATAGCATATAATTCGTTGTGGTGGGTCCCACGGAACATGAACTAGATGTACGACGATGTTTATGACTACCGGATGTGGAACAACCGCTTGCAACATTGGAGGAAACAGTAGCAGTTACTACAGCGGCAGCGGAACCGCTAGTTATGCTAGATGTCGAATGTTTACGTTGAGAACTTATTGAATCACTAGATCTTTCTTGGATGTGTGTTAAAAAATTGACAATCATTTTAAAGGATTCTGTTTTGCCAGAACCACTTTCACCTGAATGAAGAGAAAAAGAAAAATTTTAAAATGGGAAGTTTTAAGTTTGTAGTTTTTGGAACAAACCTGTTAATAATATACACTGTTCTTCACTTTGATCTTTGAGGGACTGAAAGGCCAGATTCGAGAGACCATAACTGTAATGATGATAAAATATAAACATCTTAAATTTGTATAAGAATTATAAATATAATTAAAAATTTTAATACTAATTTTAGATTAAAAAAACAATTTTAGTTTAAATAAATAAAATTTTAGTATAAATTTTAAATTTAAGTACAAATTTTAATTTTTATTACAAATTTTTTTAAAAATTAAAAATTTTCAATTTTATTAAAAATTTTCAATTTTATTAAAAATTTTCAATTTTATTAAAAATTTTCAATTTTATTAAAAATTTTTAATTTTATTAAAAATTTTCAATTTTTTTAAAAATTTTCAATTTTATTAAAAATTTTTAATTTTATTAAAAATGTTAAATTTTATTAAAGATTTTCAATTTTATTAAAAATGTTAAATTTTATTAAAAATATTCAATTTTATTAAAAATTTTAATAAAATTGAAAACAAAAAAAAATTTAGTAAAAATTTAAAATTTTTGTAAAAGTTTTAAGTTTTAGTGAAAAATTTAAATTTTAATAAAAATTCATATTTTCAAAAATTAATAATAAATTACAAATATTTGTAAATATATTAAAATTTTAATAACAATTTTTATACTTTACAATATTTGAACATTTTGTGAAATTGACTTTTGAAATGTTTTTAGTATTGTTAAGTTTTATTAAATTTTTTTTAAATATTAATAATACATCCAACTTACATATGTGGAGGCAATTGAAATATACCCTTGCTACCATAATGGCGTATTAAGTCCAAAGAATGTTCTGATATGTGATGATATGGATTTACTGCAACCACAGAGGTACCAATGTAGGTCTAGTTGATTTGAAACACAAAAAAATATGAGTATATATTTAACTTTTAAATGAAAATAATAGAAAGTTTAAATATTACTTACATAAATATGATCACGCTTATAGCGTTGATGTATGTTATTAATGAAACTGTCTTCAGAAAGATTTTCCAATAAAACCGAATCCCAAGTACCAATTTCTTGTTCCATTTTATATTTTCATAAAAACAATAACTACTAAAAGCAATTTTTTAATATTATCAATATTTAGATAGTTTTTAAAATGTATATTTTTTAATAATTCTAGCAAAACAAAAATTTAAATTTTAAAATATTTTGAAATTTTTGTAATGGAATAGTTTAAAAGAACAAGAAATGTAATTCGTAAATAATAAAAAATTATTTTTAATTTTTTTTCTTTTTTAAATTTTATTTAGAAAATTTGATTGTTTACGAAAATAAATTTAACAAATAATTTATATCACTATTTTTTTAATACTATAACTTAACATGCCAACAACAAAATAACAGTAATTTATCGCTGATTGACAAAATTATCGATTTTATACGTGTATGTAGGGGTAAGCAAAAAAAAGAAAAAAAAAAAAAAAAGCTTTAGAAAAAAAGAAAAATTTCATTTGGAAACATGTTAAAAAATAATGAGAATAAGAATTTTTCACATTGAACTTTTTCTAATATTCACTTTCATTCAGCACAATTTATAATTTATTTAATAATTAAGATAATTTATTTCATAAGAAACAATAGAACTCAAATAATTGTTACAGGTCAATAATTACATGATGATGCTGACACGAGAAGCTCAAGTAGAAAATTTTCTTTTTGCATAATACCTTTTTGTTTAAAGAAATTATAGGTTTATTTTAAGTTAACTTCTTTAAAATTTTGCAAAAATTAATGTTATTTGTATTTTTATTTATCATTTGTGTATAAAATTTATTTTATAAACTTTAATAGAAAAATTAATGTAAAAAAATATCAACTTAACAAACAATATTAGAAAAAACACAATTTTTTCTTGTAATATGCTGCTTCTTGTTTTCTATTGACAATTGGCAAGCAAATGGCGTTAATATCTTGACATATCCTTGCTGCATACTTATTTTGAACGTTAATAAATGTAATTAGAAATATAATTACACTTCACTACAACAAAAAAGAATGTTGTTACGTTCCACAAGAGTTATTATCAATAAAAATAAATGTATAAATTGTATCATTGTTTAAAAAGTAATTACAATGTGTTACAAAATAATATTTACACATTTCACGATTTTCAATTGAAAATTTTGATACAAATTCTGAATAGATTTTATAAAACTTATATAGCCAGTTCGCAAAACAAAACTATATTTCATTAAAAGCTTAAATTTTAATTATTTTATTGAAAAATTTACATTTTACCAGAAATATTTCAAAAAAGAAAAAAATCAATTTTTACAAAAGATTTTTTTTTTCTTAATTTAAATTTTTACTAAAAATTACCATTTCCCTTATAAATTTAAATTTTCGAAAAAACTTAAATTTTCACAAAAAAATCACTAATAATTCAAATTTTTAATAAAATTTTTATTATAAATTCAATTTTTTTCGTTTAAAATCAAATTTTTAACAAAATTCAATTTTTTACTATTAATGATATAAACAATATAACTAAAATCCAATATGAAAGCAACATGTTTCCATTTCCAAGTGTAAAAAAAACTATTATAAACAAATCGTCTTTGATTACTCATTTGACATCAAGCAAGTACAAGGGATTGATAACAAAACATACATAATGTCAATGTTATGTCATTAACAGCTGTTGATGTAAAGTTTTTCATTAATTTTTTTTCTTAATAGCAGCACGAAATTGGAAAAAATGTCAGCTTTACAAAACGTAAGTTAATAAATTAAAAATAATAAAAGAAAAACAACTATAAAATTTTTCTAGTTAAAGCCTTTGCTGCTCTCACAAAGTTTGGTCGCAAACAAATATGCTGCTGCAGCTGCCATACATACAACGGCCAGTTGCTCAAAGACACAATCTGGTCGCTATCGCATAACCACAAAACGCGATAAACCATTAACTTATGAAATGGCAAATCCTCCACATTATATTGCTCATCGTAAATCCTGGAACTCTTGGAATACTTGTAGGTTATGAGAATTGCAAAAAACAAACAATAAAGATAATAATCCTATTTTCCTCTTTCAGCTACTATGTTGGATGGTTTACGTCCCTCCCAAACCGCTATTGAGGATATTTTTATACGTAAATTTATGACCGGTACCTGGCATTCGTTGGTTTGTTCAGAAGTCATCATTAAACGTCAACATAATATGATACGTATTGCCGCTATTGTTAGACAAGCTATTACTGCTCGTAAAATGTATTTCCTTATTGGCTATACTGAGGAATTGTTATCGTATTGGTTACAGTGTCCCGTAACACTTGAATTACAAACAGTACAAGATAGAAAGGATGTTGTTTTTAAATATATTTAAGTTGAAATGTTAATAAATTAATTTTTAAACATAATTTGTTCTTATTTACATACACATATTTAGTGAACAGTGATTTTTTCACTATGTTGATTGCTATTTTGCCAGGTTTTTATAGCTTTATTAACGATTAAAGCATCAGGATCTTTGATCTGTAAAAGAAAATTATTTCCAATTTCTTAATTACGAATGTAATCAAATATTACACCATTCTGGATTTTCTTTTCAAGCAATAGATCGATAATAATCATTAATTTCTTTAAGAAATAATTCCTTTTTTTACAAAACTTACCTGTTCAACTAATGTTTTAAATTCTTGTCTCGTATTACATTTTAATGCCTTTTCACTTAAAGCTTTTGCCAACTCTAGAAATATAAACACTACTATCTTTTTTGAACCGCCACAAATTTTATCCCAAACACGCACTAAACTTGATTCATTGATAACTCCAGCAAAGCAAGTAACATACCATTTGTCCAACAAATCATTGGAACTAAAAACAGCCAAATTATCCAAATGACTAAAACAATAACGGAAATTTAAAATTTTTTGTATACTTATAAAAACACAAACCTTTACCTGCACAATTGGCTATCCTCCTTCTTAAGTAAAGTATGAGTCAATTCCTTAAGTTTAACACACTCTTGTTGAATTTCTCTGGTACAAGCATAAAATTCCTTAGCTAACCAATAAATCTCAACATCATCATCGAACAATTGTAATAAAACTTTAACAATTTCCAAGAAATTTTGATCATTTTCCATTTTATCACTATTGTTGGCGTGCAATAAACGATTCTGTTCCAATTGCCACATACTTAGCAGAATCTTACTTTTGGGAGTAGTTTGATTAACATATTGCATTATGGTAACAGCTCGCAATAGATCATCATAGACGGCTTTCCTCTGTTCCATGATATACTCTGTGGAGTTTTTGTGCAGTGGCATTACACCCAATATAATATTCCACAACAGGCTGCGATGTGTTGTGGGTACTGTATAACTTAAACAGAATTGTTTCAATTTCACATGATTGCGTATACTGTCCTGTAGCAATTTATTTAGAGATTTCTTCTCCTCAACACTGTGACAGCCAACTTTTTCATAATATGAAGAACGAAAATTCCTTTCATCGGTGGTCATTTTTTAATATAATTTGTTTTTGTTCTCAAAAAATGGTAAACATACATTAACTAGAAATATAAACTAGGTGATGCCAGAACGAATGTTAAGCTGTCAATTATACAAATAACAAATAAAAAGTGCGTCATTCACTGCAAACTGATAACAACAAACTGACGGTTATGTATTTATTTCACATAATTTTTGACATTTAATTTTTAAATTTATCAAAATATACAATTTAAGAAAAAATCTTTAAACCAAGGTACAATATGCTTTAAACAATATTTGAAAGAATTTCCTAAATTGAATTTTTTAACTTTCCTGAAAAATCTTTGGAACATTTTCTTAAAAAGATCATTCTTTTAAAGAAAATTAAAAAATAAAATACTCAAAGAAAAATAAAACTCATGTTCTTTTTACATTTAACTATTTATTTACAATTATCCAAAATTGTTACCCATTTTTTGTAAAAAAATAAATGTAACTGTTATATTAAACAATTAACATTCATTTTTTGTTTTTACTTTTATTATTTTGCTACATAAAAATTTGTGAAAATGCAATATCACTGGAAAATTGCAAATTTTTTCTTGTATGAATTTCGTTTTTTTTTTTTTTTTTTTTTTTTTGAATACGTTAATTTAATACAAATAAATACTATAAACCAATTGAATAAATAAACCATAACATAAAATGTTTAGGAAAAATACTAAATAGGAAAAAAATCTTTCGAAATAGAATAAATTTAAATCAAAACTAAAAAATTGACTGTTTAGAATATAAAAGTAACAAGTTTTATATTCTAATTTCTTTGTTTTGTAGTTAAACGGTCATGTCTTTTTCTCTCAAAGAAATTTGTTTTATGGAGCATTGAAGACTAAATTTGTTTAGCAACTAGTAAAAACGTTTGCGTGAATTCTTTTCCTTAAAATAGGAAATGGCAAAAATTGCAACAGCCACTGCTGCCAGCATGCCAAACAATAAAATGAAAAAGATTTTAGTGTTAGACATGCCGGGTTTAGGATCATCTTTATGTTCTCGTGGAGGTTCAAATGTTTTAGCATTTGGTATAATATTGGCACGGGCCATTATTTGTTCAGGCTAAAAAGACGTAAAGAACAATTAGTAAATTAAATATGAAATGTAATAATAATAAAACTTACAGTAACATTTGTATCCAAATCATAAAATTTAAAACCTAAAATGTCATGATTATCGGAAAGATCGCCTGTAGTGGCTGATAAACCAAAGAAATAGCCGGTGGGTAATTCTACATTATTAACAACAAAACAGTTTTTCCACTCTCCACGATTTTCCAAATCTGTAGACACTGATAGAATATCATTTTCATAACGTATGGCCACATGTGTGTCATAATTAACATTACGGAAACGTACTTCACAGCCAGCCAATTGTGTGTGTGTACCATCACGATCGTGATCATAACTCCAAGAGCCATTATTAACCATAGCACTAAGATATGGATGTTGATGCTGAAATTTATTTATTTAGTTTAATGGTGCTCGAATGGCTTCACAAAATATACTTTTCTTATCAATAGTAAAAAAATAGAAATTTTTAATATTAAATAAATATTTCAAAAACTTACATTGTGAGGACCATTGTGATTACTATAAGTATCCAAAATAACAGCTAAACCTGAAAAATGATCTTTACTACCAAAGACTGGACCCGGTTGCATACGTTCTTTAGTATACCAAATGGCAAAGCCATCGCCAAACAATTCACTACCTTTGCCGTGAACTTTGAACGTGACATGGATTTCCCAGTTTTTTGTTAAACATGGCTGAAACACGCAAAAATTATTGCAATAATCTATTGCATCTCCTTCAATCTCAGGCACTTACCGAATAATTCCATAGCGCACCACTTTTCGATTGTAAATCTGGTGTCAGTCTTATATAGTTGCTGGTGACTACTGTATGCCCTAGAAAATCCCAATTGGCTAAGTTAACTCCAACTCCTGCAAAACAAATTCTGTTAAAAAATCTTTTTAAAAATTTCCCATTTGCTTGCTGACTCACCCTGAAAGGGCCGCACTAATGAGTGCTCCCTTTTCATGTATTCATTAGTGCTTACAGCACATTCTGCCACCAGCATTCCGAACAACATGAATAGCGTTGTTTTTAACCATTCTTCTCGTAACACCATTTTGTGGATTTTTTATATGTTTTTCGCGTTAACTGCTCTATACTATAGAGATAATAAATTTTATGTAGTTTAAATGTTTTAATTAATTTTTGCCGTGTTTAATTGTGTTGATTAAACAATTTCGAGAAAGTTAATAAATTGTCGGCTTTTCGTTTTCAAGCTACTTTCTTCTAGCAAATGACAGCAAAAGAAGTAGATAAAAAAATATGCTGCCATATTGTTTGTTTTGTGTTTTGTACAGGGTTGTATTCTATGATATTTTAATATGAAAATATTTGTAAAATTTTAAGTATTAATGAAATTTGTTGTTATATATATTTTTTTTTTTGATTTGAAATTGTTGGTAGCTATTTTATAAATCGTTTTGTTACTATAAAATTAAATCGAAAAGTAAATGTTATTTATAAAAGTTGTTTTACTTTATTAAAAATTTAATATTTTAGAATATTTTCAAGATTTAATTTTTATATTTCTTTAAAAAATATTGTTTTATTTTTATCGAGAATTTGTTAAAAATTTTATGTTTATGGTAATTTTTTTAATTTGTATTATTATAGAAAATTTTCTAATAATTTTATTTTTACTAAAAAAATAATAAAGTTTAATTGAAAAGTTTTACATAGATAAACATTTCTTTGTATAGATTTTTTAATTTCCTAAGAAATTAAACTTAAAAATGCATTTTTAAGTAATCTTTTGCAGAATTTTATTTAAAAAAAATCTTAAATAAAACCAAGAGTTTGATGAGGCATAATATACAAAACTAACCAAGCTTTAACAAAACACTTCTATTTTCCTTCACAATGTAAAGTTTACAGCTTCTGCATTAAACTAACATTTTGCTAACATTCAAATGCAATTTTAAAGGGAGTAACATGAAAATAAAAAAAAATGTTTTAGAAAATTCCTAAACAATGATTAAAATAAACATTTTATTTTTTATTGATATTCATTTTTATTTAAATAACTAGTTTATATAAGTATTGGTAATCAATAAAATATTATAATTCTTTTTTTCATTTTCGAACATACAAATTGCTTAATGCATATAAATAACACTAATCTAAAATTAATAATAAAATAATAAATTATAAAAAAATATTAAATGGAAAATACTAAAAAAAAACTTAATAATTTAAGAATGATATAAAAAGTTTTAAAATTAAAACAAATTTTTTTTTTAGAAAATATAAAGCTTTTAATAACAAAAAATAAAGCAAAATTTAAAAACAAAATAGTTGTGGTTTTATAACTTTTTTTTGGTATCAGAAATTAAAGTCTCAAAAAGTGTTTATAAAAAAGAAAATTAATCAAGTTCTTAACATGGTAAATGTAAATTTAAATATACTAAATACTAAAGATAATGATAATAATAAATGATATATAAAAGTTTGTTTTGTTTGTTTTTGTATCAATATTAAATTTTGTAAATTAATAATTAAGTAATTTCATAATATATATTTTTTATAATAAATTTTAAATACATTTGGCTGAAGTTTCTAAAAAAACAAATGGAAATAAAGATTTATTTTATAATAACTTTGACTTTCAAAATTTGATTTCAAGTTTTATATATATTTTATATTTTTGTTGAATTTTTGTTTGTTTTGCTTTAGGACATCTATACTACAAGTTTATATTAATACTTTTTATCTTCTATTTTTTTTTTTATTTATTTAGAAAAAGATAATAAAACCCCAAATCTTATGTTGTATTTATTGAGAGTCTGTTTAATTTATATTTTAAAAAAAATTTGAGGACAACTTTTTTTTATATATAACTAATACTTGTTATTCTTATTAGGCCGCCATTTTTTCTTTGTTTCGAAATCATTTTTAGGATACAAATGTTGCATTATTATTTTGAGTTGTTAATTTAGAAATTTTATAAATTTTGTTTTCAAATATCTTTTAGCACAACCTGCTAATGCTTTAATTATTTTATTGTGCTTTCATATATAATGTTTAATTGTATTTAAATTTCAAGTCTTGTCGTGTTTTTTATTTTTAATCTCTTACAATATGTGCGTTGTTAAGATAATTTTTTAACCGCTTGCCTGTCTTATTTTATTTGAAAATGTTTCTCTATAGTTCAATTTTGTGTGTTTTTGGGTTTGTTTTAAATGCTTTAATATACGGGAAGATATGATTCCATTTTTAATTATGAATTTTGTTTTATGCAAACAGGAAGTTTTTGTTGCTGAATATATTCCAAGGAAACCTTTTGTTTATTTTTGATATATTTTTCTTTAAAGTAACACATAATAGATTTCATTGCAGTATAAAATAATATTTAAGAAATTCCTTTTGTTATATAAATGTTACATATATTGAATAAGGTCCAGTTTTCGTGGTAAACCGCGTAGAAAATTATTATCTGGATATATTTTTTTAAATTCATTGTTCTTTAATTGATAACGATATTTCATAGCTCAAAATCAGTGTACCGCATGTTTAATTATAAATTTCAAAAATTTAGTTTGTAACTTTTTGTTTTTAAATTTTTGCTGAAAACATAAGTCAACCTGTCAGATGTTGATACTTTCATAAGCTGAAGACATTAAAGATTTGTGAATTCTTCTTTCGCTAAAAAATAAGTTAAATGAATAGTTTTTTAATATTTTCTAACATTATAACTTGAGCCAAACTAAATGTTAAATTATTAAAAAAAGTAAATTTTTTGTATGTTTTCCCTTAAAACACATAATTATCGTAGACGCATTTAAAGTGAAATAAAATTCATCATATCAGAATTTTAATTTATTTCCGATTAGCAGTATTTGTTTGTCTTTGTGTTATGGCAATTTTAGTAGCACCACTCGTAGGCAATTTAGTACCATTCAATTGTGGCACCGATTTAGCCGGTTTCACCTCCACTGTTGGAGTGTTATCGAAAGTTGTACTGCGTATTAGCTTGCCAGGTTGTGGGATAGCTTTGGCTGCTTTCAATTGTGAACCTTTCACAATTTTTGAGGGTGGTGTCTGTTGTTGTTGTTGTCGATTTTTAACCTCATCCACCTTACGCCAAATTCCAGCTATACGAGATTGTGCTTGATTTATTTTTGTTGCAGCATTTTGTGCAGCAGTTATCGCTGCATTAGCGGAATTTAAGGAAGAGTTGCTGCGTGAAGGTGGTGTGGTGGTAGAGACGCGATTTGAAAGTACTGCAATGCGTGCCGCATTTGTGGTTACACGTATATTAACAGTACTGTTTGCTCTTTGTGGTTTGGTAATAGAGCCCACGTTTCGTTTGTTTGTTGTTTGTATCGAACTGGAGGTTGGCAGCTTTCTGGTGTTGGCGGTTTTTTGTGGTGATGAGTTGGTGGAAGTTTGTCGTTTCATGGGTAATTTAGATATTTTTGTTTTAGTAGGACTTGTATCCACCACTGGTACACTGGATGAATCCAAAGAGGGTTCATCTTTTACAAAAGTCCCTTGACGTTCTAAAGGTGCAGGTGGTGTCGGTGCACTAGTTTCTGTTTCAGCTTTCTTATTTTGTGTTTCTTTAGTAATAGTCTTTTTCTGTGCCAGTTTTGTATTAGAACTGGTTGCTGCCGTTGTCGTTGCTACATTACCATTTCCAGTACGTTTCCTTAAGAAATTCGTATTGGCAGGTGGTTGTAACTTAGAATTTGTTGTTTTATTCTCTCCTGTAGATTTTTGATATTTTATGCTGTAAGGTGATACATATTGCGGCTTTTTACCTCCCCTTATTGCTTTAGCTGCTACCATTTCTTCCTCTTGTTTCTCTTTATTTAATTCTGAGTCATTACATCCTGGTTTAACTATTCTAGGACGTATAATTCCATTGCCTTGAGTTTCCTTAGTTTGTTCTTCTTCATCATCGTCATTGTCTTCATTATCGGTTAGAGAATTAAGATTATTACCGTAATTATGACAAGATTCAGTTTCGGAGTTTTGATCATATTCCATACTAGTTAATTCAGCTTCTGGTTGTTGAACTGTAAGATTGTTTGTTTCAGCTGTGGCTGTTGTTAGAAATTTAAAATTTTGTATCATATTTTTAATGGAGGAGTAGGAATTATCGTCCATTACACCATCATTATTCGACTCTAAACTATTTGATTGCGTTTGTTGTGTCGTTTGTAAATCGGAATAGATTATAGTTTGTGTTTTATAACGATCCTGACTAGATCTTCTTCGGCTACGCGGTGTACTTTGGACATCAGTATCCTGTTGTTGCTGTTCATCACTATCAAAATTGGTTATTTCTATAGCTAAAGTTTCATCTTGTTGAGCTTCTTCCATTTTTCTTTGCAATTCTTCGTTGAAGATCATATCCGCTTCAATTGTATAGGTTTTAAAACGATCTTTAATTATTTTTCGTTTTTGCTTAGGAGTAAGATTTCTTTTATAACCGGTGGCTGGAGAAGCTGCTGCTGATTTCTTAGGCGTACTTTCAGCTGAACTGAAATCATAATCGGAAGGTAGAGGTGTTGTGTTGCCATCGTTAAGAGTTTGATCATCATCTTTGGGCAACATGTTATCGCAACAACTTTGCAGGGTAACCGTATCACCTTCCTCACCGCCTCCAGCACAGGTTTCATAATTGGATACAGTAACTGTAGTGGCCATGCTGTTACAATCATCGGCAATTTCCGACTGAATACTAGCCACACTAATCATAGAATCCAACAATTCATCCATTAGGGATGGAGGCTTAATATTGTCCAGTAATAGATTACAAGATGAATTTATACTTTCAACACTACCCGTCAAATGGGGTGGCATGTGTCCCAAAGCTCTTCTTGCTACCAAGCCTGCCGGTAAAGTTTTTCTTGGAAATTTTGGTGACTTGAAAGACATTTGTGGGCTATGTGGCGAGTTAGCCACTTTTTGCAGAGAATTCGGTTGTGTGACATCTTGATAAAAACCAGATATATTTAAAGAGTCCATACCCGAGGGAGGTCTAATATTATCCAAATCTAAACTATTTATACTAAATGTCAATTCCTCTTCTTCCTCCAAATCGGAAGTATGTAGAGTAGCTGCTAATTTCCTGGCTTCTTGGGCTATAAATGTGGAGTTAGTCATAGCATTAGAATTGAAGAACAAGGAAGGAGTTGTGGCTGCTGTTTGCACTATGCCTCCAAGTTTGAAATGTAAACCTCCATTACTGCTTTCTTCTGCCACACTTTCCTTTATGATTGTTGTGTCATTCTCTTGTTTTATATTACCATTTACCAATGTTTTTTCCGTTTCGGTGAGACAATCCAAAGAAGCTGGCTGTGAAGAATCTAAATAGAAGCCATTCTGTTGTAGGCCAATATTATCGAAGTCTAAAGACATATCAGGAGCTGGCAATTCTTCATTTATCGGTGTATTTTCAGCAAAATCATTTAGTTCTTTATAATCAGCTGTAGTAGCTTGGTCTTCATCGTCGTCATCATAACTAAGCGATGCAACTTTGGGAGCTGTCATACTGACACTGGGAAAACTAACATCATTAGGACAGGTGTCTTCATTCCAGGTGTTATTAGAAGTTGAATTATTAGTTCCACCACCACAAGTGCCATTAATATATGAATTCAACTTCTTTTGATTTTCGCTAGAATCTAAACTTAATGACTGTGTTCCGTTGCCGGTAGCATGACTATTAGTTCTTAATTGTTCGGCCGATGACACAAATTCCAATGTTAAGCGTTCTACTGATTTTAGCATTAGATCGGGATCTTTATGTTTCTCGGTACAATTATTAAAGGAACTAGTAGATTCGGCATGTTTGGCCTCCAATGATACGGTTGTATCCATTATAAATGATTGATTGGATTCATCACTTTGTGTGGTATTGCCACAATCATTTCCCAATGAATCACAATTATCAGCATCACATTTATTAAACCCAATACCTTTCATTGTCTCGGGAACGTTCACGTGATTTTGATGATTTTCGTCTGCTGGAGGAGTTTGATTCACCCCCTCCTCCTGCTCTTTCGACAATTGCTGTCGTTGGTTTGCTTGTTGACACATGTTGGGACTTTTTAGACCTTTTATGTCTTCTTCTGGACTGATGGTGATGCTGTTGCTGATCTCCTGTGACTGTTGTTGCATTTTGTTCAAAGTCTCTGGGACTAAGGTGTGGTTGTCTTTCTTCTCTACGTCTGGAGCTGCTGTGGTGGTGGTGGTGATGATAGTGGTGTTGATGGTGGTGTTGTTGATGTTGGTTGTGGTAATGGATGAATTGTGAGTGTATTTGGCACTTATTGGGTGAGTTGCTTCTTCCATTTGAGCTGCAGCTGCAGACGTAGCCAGCCCGTTTTTTGGCTGTGTATTGTGTAAAACTAAAGCTTCACGGGTTAATAGCGATGTTTGTTTATTCGATTCTCCAATCTTTTTCATTATACCCGTATTAATGCATTCCATTAGGAGTTTTTCATCTCGTCGGTCACGTTCGCGTACATGACGATTTGGTGTCAATTGTTTGCCTTGCATTGGGAGCGAATCAAATTGCTTTAAATTGGGGTTTGATTGAGTCGTATTATGTTCTGGATAGCCAGATTTTGAACGGTGAGATTGCATGCTTCTGGTATGTTTACGTGATGTTGTACTACCACCAGACGAGCCCACCATATTGCTATCTCGATTTTTATGCATGCCAGTTAATATGCAAAGTTCAAATAAAGATTTCGATTGATTATCATTGGAATCGCTGGAATCTACAGAACTATATGACTCATTGCCAGTTTGTAAAGGATCTCGATAGCTGTGTTTATCCAGATTTTGTTGATGTTGAAGATGATGGTGGTGTTGTTTTTCAAAATTGCGTGCTGTAGCTTGGGATGTCAAAGAGGATGTCGAGGTTGCTGTATTGATAGGTATCGGTTGGGATGATGATAACGAGGTTGTTGTATGTTTACCGGTAGATGTCAATGCGGTTGTGAAACCCAAATTCGATTTTGGTCTATTGCAACCAGCGGCAATAGCCTGAAAGAAAAAGAGTTTTCGAATTTTAAACATATCGATTTTTGTTAATAGTTCACAAATATACAGATTTTATTTGTTAACTTTTAAAATTACCTGACTTAGTAGGTTTGTATCATCTTCAGATTCAATTGATAGAGAACTCAAGGAATCATCATGCCATTGGGGTTCCCTTCTAACATCCTCTACTGCAGGCACAGTAGCTAATTGAGGTTTATCATCGCGCATTACTGGAGGTATAGTCGCAGCAGGCTGTATATTTTTTTGATTTGGAGCGGCATTTTCGTTATTGTTACATCTAAAATATTACAAAACGTAAAAGACAAAATTCATATTAATGAAATTTCATTACTCTTAGGAAATAACTTAAAATAAACTTACGTTACATTGGAGGAGCCTTGTAAAATTACAGCCGGACCAACGAGGCTAGAGCCTACCGTAAGATTCGATAGACCCGACATGACAGAAAAGTTGCATGGACTGTCTTCGACACGGTATTTATTCATTTCATCATTTACAGGTAAAAATGGAGGCAATATATTACCACCTCTACGCAACATAGCTATGGGATCCATTAGATTAACAGGCATAGGATGTGTGGGTAATTCTACTTTTTCTTTGGTTGATGGTTTTTGCATGCCATCACGAATGCATTGTTGTAAAATATCAATGCCTCCAGCACCACTTTCTGAGGCATTGGAAGACATATCATCCGACAGATTTAAAGAACGTCTATTTATCGATTGATTATGATGTGTGCGTGTTGTGTTGCCTGAGGAGCAGCCCAAAACTTCGTAAACTGTATCCTCTTTAGCATCATTATTGCTAGAACATATTGAAATAGCTGATAGATTCGTATTACTACCAACTTTTGAAAGCAAAGCTGGAGTATCTTCAGTGCAGTATTGTTTAGGTTCATCGTGTGTCATACCCGTTGGATGATTGACCGACGAAGTTGCATCTGTATTTTGTGAATATGTTGAAGGAATAGCAGCACGATTCATGCCAATGTTAATGCATGAAGCTAAGAGTAAATCATCATTATTCTCATTAGCATCCTCCTCTTCTTCTCCTTCGGAAATTGTATTTGTAGTAGCGGGGAGCGAATGTTGCTGTTGTTGTTGAGGTGGCGATTGATTTGAAGATTCCTCATCTAATATAGACAAATTGCTCAAACTAGTAGCAGTTGAAAATTGTGCTGGTGTATTTTCGACATTAAAAGTATTGAGATCATCCTCGAAAACACTGCGTAAACATCTTTTGCTATTCTCGCCCGGACGATTTTGCACGCGTTGGGTACTGGGTGATACACCGGCTGAGAAACCTGTGGTTGAAGCTGCACCGGAACCAGAGTTCCGTCTAGGTGACTGGGGCATACTTTGTGTGGGAGAATCAGGTATTTCTGAGGGTGATATAACACCACTAGCCAAACGACTGAAATCACTAACCACAGAACTTTTGTCATCTATAGTTCCGACATCTTCTTCAGCTAACGAATCCATAGAGGAGCGTCTAGAAAACATTAAAGGTGTTTCTAACGCTGAATTTATTTGTGGTGTTTGAACCAATGGAGGTGCTTCGGGTGGTGAAGTGGACTTATCTGCATCACTGCTACTATTTTTCGATAGAGAACTTAAGTTATTATCTTCACTTTTAATACATGCTCTTTGTGTGTCCTTTTGATCCGCTTGTGGTGGTGATTCATCAAGGCTACTTAAAGATTCATATCGACTAAAATACCCCGGGGTACCTTCTTCACAGTAATTAACTGGTTTTTCCGGGGTATATGAACCTGAGCCATAGGGATTGCTAGAATGTTGCGCGCCCTGGTGATGTGGATTAACTCTACTAAATTTGCGTGTGGGTATTTGTGCTGCTCCTGTTGTTGATGTGGCTTCTGAGTTGTCTAACCCTGAAGGTATATCACTTTCTTCAATTTTTGCAGAAGTTGGTACAGATCTTAAATCAGTTACAGATGCTGCATTAGATATAACATAAGGAGTGTCTTCGGTTTGGTAGCATTTAACACTGTCCTCAAGTATTAACAATATCTCATTACCCTCCCCAGCATTATCAGATCTTGGCTTAGCTTGTTGCTGACTAACTCCAGCCAAGTTTACTCGAGTATCAGGGACGACTATACCAGTTGCATCTGTGCCTACAGGTGGCGATAAATCTATATCACTTTCTAATTGATTCTCAGCATATCGTAAACTGAAATCTGTTGGTTGATCTAAATCAGTTTCCTGATAAGTTGCTGCACAATTTTCTTCATCCTCTTGATGATCGTTGTGTTTTGAAATATGTTCCTTGTATTTTTGTGAATAATCTATGGGTTGTTCTTCTGAAGGTTCGACATCTCCTTCTAATGGATACGATGTTGGAGGCTGTGATCTTGAATTATGGTGTAATTTTCTATTGGCATCTGAAGCTGAATGAGATCTCATGAGATGATCATAAACTACACCATCTGATTTTGCCGAAAACACTGAGTCACGACTTTCACTTTTGGTAAGCATAGCTGAACGAGTTAAACGTCCCGTTGCTCCATCAGATACTCCCCCCACAACTGACCCTAAAGCACCATGTAAAGGAAAACGATGTCTTTGTATCGAGGAGCCCATTGCAGCTGATGCATCGTAAGTAGGTCTGTCTTTAGGATTTATAGTATCCAAGTTATCACATGTTTCACTGTGCGATTTTGAAGTGGCTCCCAGTTCTTGCTCCAAAGCCTTCTGTTTACGCACATTGAGTGTGGGCAATTTCTTTAGATTTAAAGATCTAGCTATATTATCCATATGATTAGTATTACGTGATGAAGGTCGAAAATTTAAAAGATTTTTTAAAGCACATGCACTGCCCTCAGATATCATGGCATGTTTCGATTGTATTAAAGATCTTAACATGGGCACAGCACCATTATCCCAAAGAAAACGTTGATCTTCTGGACAACGTGCTGATAAATTCCATAAAGTGCCACATGAATTGCTGACCACTGTTAAACTTTCCGATTTCAGTTGTTGCAACAATATGGACAAACAATTGTGTTCCCTTAGAATTTGGCGATAATCTTCCCTAACGGCTATGTGACTGGATACATTCCTCAAAATGCCACCAGCATTTTCTATGATTTTCAAGGTTTTACTTGGACCTTCATAAGTCAGCATGCGTACGATGAATGAAAGAGCACCATCAACAGCACAAAACTCTGCTTTGTTGGTGCTGCAATGAGCCGAAAGATTCCACAGCGCCGAAAGGATTGCTTTCAGAGTATTTTCGCATTTATTCTTCATAGCTGCCTTGGCTAATGCAGTTACAGTGCCAATTTCATTAAGAACTGCTTTCATTTGAGCATCAGCTCTCCACGACAAGTTGCGTAAAACACTAGCTGTCACTTGTAGTAAGTCATCGGGTGCAGAATCCAGTTGAGCGACCAGCGCTTCCATAAATAATTTTTGACTACAAAGCAAAGCCTTATTATTTTCATCGCCAAAAGTAAGATTAGTCAATGCCATTAAAGCAAATCTACGTAAAGAATTGCAACATTGGTTTTCTGGTTTAGGACCATGCACAGCATGATCCAAATGTACTAGACTGGGTATAGCTTGCAAGGCACCCAATTCGCACATAGCATGACGATGTTCTTCGTCGAAACTAACTTTCATTAACGAAGACATAGCAGCGAGTGGGTGACGGTCAGCATCATCTGCAATGGCCTCACCACCACTCTGTAGTAGAGTACGCAAGAAATTACAATAATCCATAATTTGATCCAGTAACCTTAAAACTTTGGCTTCACGTCGACCAGATTTCTCATCTGGATGCGTATGTACCACATTGTGAAGTGCCATACTCGCCCATTTTCTTTGTTCATCTGGTCCACCTTCAGCATGTATCATTTGTACCAGCAATGGAATGCAACCCGACCTTCTTAATGTGTTGCAAGTTTCAGGAGTTTTGGAAAGTTCATGAAACTTTTTAGACATTTCCAAAGGATCGTTTGAACCCAACATGGAAAGCAACGAGTAAACACATTCGACTTTGGGACCAAAGTCATCAAGTTTATCTGCTGATAAATTACTATCATAACGACTATCGAAACTCTGTGTCCAAGCCGCTCCTTTAGGCAAACGGTTTATGGGCGGTATATCCTTAAAACGTTCTCTCGATGAACGGAAGCCCGGTAAATTTGCATGTAAATCCAATGCTGATCTTTGTTCATTGTGCCTTTCAAAATTACGATCCAAACTTCGATGCTCACGCATCTGATGCTCATTTAACATATAGTCTGGCGGTATTGGATTTTCATCCAAGAAATGTTTCCGGGGCTTTACAACATTAGGCGACAAAGCTGATGTTATATTTAAAGTATTATCATCTTGAGTAAATTCTTTTTTGGTATAGCCACTAGCTGCCAACTCATAATCGCTAATTTCACCATCTCTTTCGTATTTTTTGTCAAGCTTTAGATGTTCACCACTACCGCCACCACTAATAATCCCATTACTATTAACATTGCTGGATTGGGAATTTGTTTTTGTAACAGTATTGCCAAAGTTCATGGCCCTCTCAAAATGTTCAACGAAATCGGGTGGTGGTACGGCATCATAGTCTAAAAAGTGTGGCTTTTTCGTTTCTACTGAATCCACATCAACATCTAAATCCACATCTTGATTTACATCATCGGAAAAACTTATTGAATCATCTAAATCGGGTGTAGTAGCTTGTGATTGATTTCTATCTCCTTCCGGTAATTTAAACATGTTTATGTTTTATTTGTGGGCTTTCTCGATAGTATTATATAATATAATCAAAGCCGTTTCATACACCGGAGAAAGGAGTATTAGGAATGAAAGTATTTTCGGGGCTGGGGAAGTTTAAATATTCATATTTGCAGAGATCTATAATGAGAATAAATGAAAGAAATGCGTCAATAATATAAATCTTTATTATTTCAAAAATTAGATTTCAACAACAACAAAAATACTATTATTTCAGAACTAAAAGTTAACTATATATTAATTAAACTGCATACAAACAGTATTAGTTTTGAACTTGAACTAAACTAAAACTGAACTAGATAAAAAATGGTCTGAACTAAATTTGAACTATTACTTATTATTAAAATTTTGCATAATTTTGAGGAACATACTAATATACCATTAAAGTACGATATAATAATTCGTATTGCTTCTCCTTTAATTTGTTCCGCAGTGTTATTTATCTTTTAAAATAACGTAAACAACTGTGTACTAAATTGAGATTCGTGGATCTATTTTTATGAATCTATTATTCATTTCGCATATATTTCAAATCTCCTAATTTCTCGTTTCAAAAACTTTTTATAAATTTTGTCTAGTGCCTAGTTTAAATTTACAATAATTTTGCCAAATAGTTTCGATTTTTTTTTACTCCACTAAAAAACATAGCTAGACTGTGTGTAAATGTTTATGGCCTGGCTATTTGGTTGGTTAGCTGCCTGCCTGCCTGGGTCAATGGCTGTCTGTTTGCCCAGGAATAGATTAGAAAAAGAAATCACTAAAATAATATGGTGGCATCCATCCAACATCAACCACAAATACTTAATGCGTTAATTTTTATATGTTGGTTCTAAATTTAGTTTGAACTATTTTATTTTATATTTTGCTTATTTTTAATTTTTTTTCTAATTATATTTTATGAACCGTTGTATGGTTTATGCATTAGGAAAATGTAAAGAGGCAAACATAATATCATGAAATAATGAAAAGGAATAAAAAAAAAATTATAAATATACACATACATATGTATGTATTGTTGTTGTTTACAGTAATTACTTGGTGTTAACGATACACTTAAGTGTGTGGCCAAAATACACACGAGTGAGTTTGTTTGCAACAACTATAACAACATGATGCCCCATAAACTGTTCTAATTGCATTTGGAAGAGGGAAGTTAGTGTAATATTATACGCATGTAATTAATTTTTCTTTTTTTTTTTGGTTCAACAATTAGATGCAAAATATAAATGTTTTGAAAAATTAAGAGTAAAAAGATGAATTCAATGGTTTAAAAATTTAAAATAATTTAAAAAATGCTGTATTTATTAGCAATTTTATTGTCAATGTTTCGTATTCACTGAGGTTGCATGTTGAAACAATTCGAAAATTAACTATTATATTATTAATAATCTAAATTTAATGATACCATTTGCAGTAGGACTTCATTTCTGACCATATTCTTTTAATTTACTTACTCAATTTGCTACAAAGGTTTTAATTATCGACATTTTCCAAAAATCTTGTCAGTGCCTTGTTTTTCCAGGAATTGAGCATAATATAAAATCTCATTGTTTTTGTAGTTTTGCTTGAAATTCTTGTCAGTATGAAGTTTTAAATTTATTTTTTTTGTTTTTTGAAAATTTAAGACGTCGTTCAATCAGATATACATATTTCAATAATAAACTTTTTTATTAACAATTTTCTATTTAATTTTTAATTTTCAGTATTTTAGTACAAATTTATGATATAAAAACAACAACAAAGCAAAAAAATAAAAATAAAAGTAAAAGAAAAACTTATAATAGTTTACTGGTAAAAATAGTAGTACTTGTTATCAAGATATGAAAAAATTTAATTGAAATTTTGATCAGATGCAGTAAAACCCGCACCATTACAAAATGACAAAGTTTTGTCTATTCCCCTCATAGCTGTTGAAATAAATATAACAAAAAATCACAATTTGCCAATTAGCAAATTGTGATTAAAACAAATTTGTTATATTAATCTGTCGATAACTAAAGAGAAATATTGAAGGCCTTAAAATTTATTTATTTCTTTACTACAAAAACTATATTACAATAAAGCCACAAAAAAAAATATATCAAGTGTAACAAAGTCACAGTCAATATAATCAACAGCAACAGTCAATAGCTGTGAACAATACAAAACCGAAATAAAAAGAAACGAAAGAATAACATCATTAATCAAAAAGATAATGAAGATGGTGATAATGATATGAATGCAACAATGCGCATATTTTGATAACAAAATTCACCGCTTTATGGCAAACTTCAGCAAATGCTACTCTATATAGAAAATATACACATGATTTGAAAAAAGAAAAATATATATAGTAAAAGAAAAGATGGTAGCAATTCTACCATCAACTTTATAATAAGTACTTTTATATACAAACTGATTTATTAAATTATTAGAAAGTTTTCGTCTTTCTTTTTCTATAGAGAAGGGGTAAATTTCATACAATTGTTTTTGCAATTTGCTTGAATTTCCAGTGCATGACTTAAATATAACAACAAATAACAGAAAAATATTATAAAAAAAAGAAAAAAAAAAGTAAATAATACCCAATGAATGAGTTTGTAACGTTACTTATAGCACAAGTTAAAAGATTGTATTTTTTTTTACTAAAATCTGTATAATTGTTGTAATTTTCTACTTTACACACTTGTTGTTGTTTTATTGCGTTTTAATAAATTGTAATTGTCTAAGTCGAAAATAATTGTTTCTAAAACCTTCATATATTTTTTTAAGTATAAACAGCATATTGCATTATTACCAATAAATTTCATATTTGCAATTTCAAGTTTGATTCATCATTCACAAACAATTCAAGTTCAAAACAATTGTTACCTCTAAAATGCTTGATTTTGCTGCGATTTCAAACTTAAAAGAGAAAAAACAAAAGATGTGTATATCTTAAACAAAAAAGAGTGGAATGAATAAATGAATGAATGAAGTTATTCACAGAACAATAAAAAAATAATCAGCCAGTCAGTCAGCTATGTACGTAGTTACCGAATAAACTAGTTATCCCTATCAAATCAACCAACCTAGTTTTTTTATTTAATTTTGCTTGCGTTTTTTTTATAGAAGTGGGTTGTAAGAATAACTTTAAGTTTTATATTTAGTACAAAGTATGTGGTACTACTGCTATTAATATCTGCATTCAACTACGAGAAAAGATAAAATAAAAAAAAAATAACACTAGTACCTTTTTTTAATATATGATGAGAGCAAGTTATAGTACTTGATTTGCAGCTTTTTAAACTTTAACTTTAAGTTCAAGGCAAATAATAATAAGAAACACAAGCTATAAAGACAAATTGAGGTCTTATTCTGGTTACGTGCAGGGGAAAAAATATAAGTTATATTCAAATTAATTACACTTACATATATTTATATGTTAATCATTGTTTAAATATAAAAAAGTGTATATTTAACTTCTGAAGAAATGTTATTAGTTTATCTATAAACAAGATAACTTATCTTTATAATGAAATCACATTAATGAAATAAAAATA
>JACGTJ010004075.1:25504-39277 GCA_014858695.1 Chrysomya rufifacies | reverse complement strand
TAGTTCAGTTCTAGTTCAGTTCTAGTTCAGCTTGAATTCACGTTAATCACACTAGCATTTTGAAAATAAGGTCCGAAGTTTCTACTTAATTTCACGTTTACAAATTGGTAATAAAAATTTTGTATTATAAAATTTTAATTGTTACAATTAAAACCTTTGTTCACTTAAAACTGTTAATTATTATTGTAAATTGTCAATGAAATTAATAACGATCAAATGTTTGTTTTGTTGTATTTTTTTACTTTTACATAATATTGGAATTTTTTGTTTTATTTAAATTCCCTAAAATCATCGTGATTTTTAACAATTAGTTAGCAAAAAAATTAACAAAAGCAATGTTTATTTATAATACTATTTGTTTTTTTATTATTTCGCAAGTTTTTCGTAAGTATTTAAAGATTCTAAGAAGAACGTAAGAGTTTTAATTACATCACGATCATGTGAAAGTTTAATAAATATAATAACCACTTTTTTGCTATTAAGGGGGATTTTTTTAGACAAAGTTAAAGTAATGTTTAAGTAAACAAAAAATATAAAGGATTTTTAAAATACACACGATGGTATAAAATAATTTACAACATTAGTTAAATTATTTACTTATTCCGTTTAACTACAGTGTAAATATTATTTTTTAATTTCAATTAGTATTTAATTTGTATTATATTTTTAGTTATCAATTAGTATTTAATTTGTATTATCAAATCTAAGTACTATAATTATTTTGAATTATTATATAGTCAATTTACAAAATGCGGAATTTAAAATTTATAAAGCTTATTAAACAATTTTCAAGATTAATATTTTTTTAATAAATATCCGCATTATTTAATAATTATTTTATCAAAAAAAATCGACATATGAATGCAATTTTTAAATCAATAAATATATCTCACCTTTTTACGCTATTAAAATTTAACTGGTATTTATGTATATTTAACTTTTAATTAAACAATATTTGAAAAATCAACAAGAATTGCACAATAAATTCTAGAATCAAATGTGTGATAATAAAGATAAAATAAAGCCAAGAAAATATGAAATGCATATTGATTCATAAGTGTTTACTGTTAACAAATATTTGTTTGAAATATTTAAAAATATATGTATGTATTTATTAAACAAATGATGAAAATAATAAATGCAAATAAGAACAAAATCTAAATATAAATAAAGATCAGTAGATCATTGTGAAAAATTTAACAGTAAAACCGAAAAATTAACAGTTAACACTTGTTTTAACATTAATAGCATAAAAAATCACTCTATCTAAAATTGACTTTAATAGAATTTAGTTCAATAATTTTTGGTTCACGCACCAATTTTGCTCCAAATTTGCTCTTACTCGCAGCAAAATCTAGTTTATTGATTTCAATGTCATGAAGTAATAAACAGGAAGCAATAAACAGGACCTTTTTATTCCATTTTTATACTCACCATCAAAAAATGTGTTTTTCATTAAGTTTGTAACATTTTCAAATAATCCCTTTTTAATTTATAAATAATTTAATTGATTTTCATTTTGTTTTCTTTTTACAGACGGCGCGTGGTTGTTGGTGGTATTTCTTTTCAAAATTCACCGAATTCTTTGACACCTTCTTCTTTGTCATGCGTAAACGTTATGATCAAGTTTCCACTTTGCATGTAATCCATCATGGTATTATGCCTGTTTCCGTATGGTGGGGTGTTAAATTCACACCTGGTGGTCATTCCACCTTCTTTGGTTTCCTCAATACTTTTGTGCACATTATTATGTACACCTACTATATGTTGGCTGCTATGGGTCCTAAGGTTCAAAAATACTTGTGGTGGAAGAAATACTTGACTGTCTTGCAAATGATTCAATTTGTTTTGGTTATGGTACACTCTTTCCAATTGTTCTTCAGAAACGATTGCAACTATCCCATTGGTTTTGCTTACTTCATTGGAGCTCATGCTGTTATGTTCTATTTCTTGTTTTCTGATTTCTACAAACAGGCCTACTTGAAGAGAGAAAAGGTAAGTTTTTTAAGCACAAAGCTAAAGAGAACTTTTAAATTGAAGTTTATATTGTTTTTTTTTTAGGACAAAGCTGCCTTGAAAGCTGCCAATGACAAATTGCAATCAAATGGTGCCATTAAAACTCAACAAAATGGTTCTGCTTTCAGTAAAGAAGTTAATGGTAATACAAAATTTGCCGATACCATGTCAAATGATTACAGCAATGCCAATATTACATCACCCACTGCCAAAACGACGAGACAAAGAGTATTTGCTGCTGGCAATAATTAATTAATTGTTTCAATTAATAATGATTCAATTTAATGAATTTTTATTTGTTCATATTAATTAATTAAGGGCATGCCGTGACGGCTGCGTGCGTTTTATATATATTTGTATGTGTTTTATATAATTAATTTATTAATTTTTTAATAAACATAATTTGTATTTAGTTTTTAATAATATTATCTAGTAATTGTAAGTTTATTATAATAATTTTGTAATAATAATTGAATTACAATTAGCAAAGCAACAAAATCACCATTTTTTACAAAAATCCCCAAAAAAAGAAAACATATTTACACTCATAAACATTTTAGCAAAAGAGATTCATTAAAATTAAATAAAACAATTAAGCAAAAATTGTAAAATGTTACAAATTCTTAGAAAAGAAAATTTGATTACTTTTTGTTATAAAAACAAAGTTTAAAGTTAACAATAAAAGTAGCAAATTTTAGGTTTGGTTTATGATTTTAAATAAAAATCTATAACTTTGTTGCTTATAAATCCATAAATACCTCTTAAATATTTCTGAAATCACTGTAATATTAAACACAAAGTATCTAATTTAATAACTTTTGTGTGCTGGCAGATAAAATGATTTCTGTGCACAAGTTGTGAGTGAGTGTGTTTATGATTTTAATCAGTTTTTCTTTTTATTTTTTGTTTTTAAAACAATTTTTATACATTTAATTTTTTTAATTAAGTTAAACTGTGGCAAGCAACAAACAAATAAACTTTAAAATATAAATAACAATAATTTACCAATAATTAAACTTAAGTTTTAGTTAATAACTAATAAATAAAATTAAAACAAATCAAGTTAACTGCAAATAGTAAAACAAAAACAAAAAACAAATCCATTTTCAATTGAAATATTTCTTCTAGATTTATCATTTAAATCTACAAAAGATTTAAATTTCAATAGCAAACAGCATACATGCATGTATACATGCATACACATATACACTTGTTTAATTAATTTACCCACACTTGTTCAGTCTTTTGTAATTTTAATTATATTTAAATATCTGGGATTTATTTCTTAAAAGTATACAAGTTTTTTTTTTCTTTTTTTGTTAAATATAAACAAATAACTCACAAATTATTTAAGAAATATTTGTAAATTTTAATTATTGGATAATTGTGTTACCAGGAGTTGATGTGAATAAAGATTTTTTTTTTTTTTTTGTAAAAACAGATATTTTTCGCATAAATTTTATTTATTTTGGAATATTTTACAAAGACAAATGGTAAGTTAATATTAATCTTTTTATAAAATAAATGTTTTTTTTTTTAATTATTTTGAAAATTCATGATTGTCTTTCATAAAGATTTCAGCTAAAATTGAGATTTAAACGGTTTTTCCCAAATACTATATTGAAGCCATTGGCAAAGATGAATGCGGTTGATTTAAGGTTAATTAAAACTTTTAGAATGTTTTGTAAAAAGAAACTTTTAAAATGTAATTTTTTCAATTTCAATTTATTCCATCAAATCAATAGTTTTCAATTCAAAGAAAACAAGTAAGAATGTTATATTTGGCTTGGCCGAATCTTTAATACCCACCACCAAAATATATTAATATATTTAATATTTTTTTTCTTACGAAATAACGATGCTTCGAAAATTTCATCGTTTACATCCATTCGTTTCATATTTGTAACAAAATACAAATTCCAAACATTTATTGCATCTAACATTGCTGTCTAATGGCATATATAAAATTTTACCTTTGTACGTTTTTCCGTTACATATTTGTGATAAATTATGTACTAAAATGCTTAAAATGAGAGATTTTAAAGACGTACGGAAAAGTGGGCGGAGCACGCTTAATTTTTGTCATGTTTCTTCCTACTAACTGATGATACATCGAAAATTTCATTGTTTACCTCCATTTAGTTCACATCTGAGACATATATCACAAAGCACACCAAAATCACGGATCTCAAATTTCTTCTTTATATGTTCTTCCCTATCATATTTAGGGCGAAATATGCTTAAAAAGGCATGTTGGGTAATAAAATGGGCGGGTCACGCCTATTTTTATCATCTTAGTTTCCCGTTACTATAGTATGGTTTACCTTAAATNNATTTATGACATATTATGTACTAAAATGCTCCAAAGTTACAGACTTCCTTATTTATAATCCAACTCTGCCCATTTTCAATACCAAACAAATCTTATATAAGAGAAATATTTGTACCAAATTTCGTCTTTCTAGCTCCACAGGTGCGATCTCTATCGTGCTTTCAACAGACAGATGGGCGAACATCGCTAGATAGACTTAGAATCTTACCAGGATCATCTTGGGGCATTAGACGAATATTTTAACATGTTACAAACGAATGACAAACCCAATATACCTCCATCATTTTTTGATGGTGAGTATAAAAATTGTTCAAATCTAAACACCGATGTTTTGTACCTTCAAATATATTTCGAAATCTAAAATATAAAGGTACAATTTTTGCCGTTTTTCAAAAAAAAAAAAAAAAAATTAAACAAGTGTGGATCCAAACATATTTTGAAATCAAATTTCATTCAAATAGCTCGATGGAATAATGTAAATAAAATTGGTAAAAATTTCCAATATCGCAAATTTTCAAATCAATTATCAATATTTTGCAAATTATTTACCCCCGATTACCTTTTAACATTCGTGAAACTATAAGCGTTCAAAGTCAATAAATGTTTTAACAAATGTATCATGAAGAACCCTAATATATTTTGAAGTATCTGATTTCGGACATGCACATATCGGAAAAAATTTTAACTTTTAACATTCATTAACTTAACTTCATTATTCTTTTATGATTTAATTTACATTCTAAATTAAAATATAATTAAAAATAAAATAAATAGGTTGCATATTAATGACACAAACATTTGAAACATGCACATTTTCATTGGCTGCAATTAGATCTACGTTTGAGTGTATGAATTAAATTAATACAAGATTTACAATTCTTAACATATTTAAAAATGCATTAGTCTTTTGACCTTTTGAATAAAGACATACAGTACTATATACACAGAAAAAAATTAATTATATGCAAAAATTTATAAACAGCAATGTTCATCATAAAATTCTAAAAATTAATTTTAATTCTTAGAAATTCGTTTAAAAATATTAAGAAATTGTATATTCAATTAACCTATTAATCAGTTCATTTTTATTTTGAACTGATTAATAAATAAACTGAAACATTTAAGAAATTATAGAAAAAACGCCTAATTTTCCAAAAAATTATCAATTTTTTTTTTTTTTTTTTTTTTTTTTTTTGAAAAAGCTTGGTACTTATTAATGATTATGGTAATTTTTTGAGGTACCTTTTTATGTTGATACAACTTTTTTTACATTATTGTTATTTCTTTGATACTATTCTATGTTTTTGACCTTATGAATTTTTTTCAATATTTAATATGTATTTGCACTTTTGGTATTTTGGTACTTTTTGAACTTTTGGTCATTTATTGACATTCTATATTCTTTAATTTCTATACTTCAATAAATAATTTGTCAAATAGAAATTTCTAAATTTTAAGAAAGTACCTAACATACTTTAGTTTTTTTTTTTTTTTTTTTTTTTTTTTTCTCCTAACCTTTTATGCTGAAAGGGTCGAATTCAAACAAAAATTACACGTTAATTTATTTTTTGTCATTACTATAAAAATCACAAAATTTGTATTATCTATTTATCATTTGAGGATTTTAATACCAACATATTCGAAATAAAACAGTTATTTGAAACCGTCTAAGTGGGTGAACCGATTTTTACGAAAATTGACACAAAAATATTGCCACCATCGGGCAACATTTTTCAAATAAATTTTATATTCGGTTTGGTCAAATCTTTAATACCCACCATCAAAATATATTAAAATGTTATTTAATATATTTTTTGTCCAAGTTTCTTCCTACTAATTAGAGATGCATCGAAAATTTTATCGTATGCCACCATTTATTTCACATTTGAGACGTATTATAGCACAAAATACACCAAAATTACGGTTTTTTGTGGGTGGGCGGGATACGCCCTTTTTTCAATATTCTTCCTACTGTGTAACAGTCAGTCTAAAATTTCATCTTTGTACGTTCTTCCCTTTCATTTTTAGGTTAAGTCTAACCTTAAATTTAATCTTTGTACGTTCATCTGTTATGACATATTATGTACCAAAATGCTCCAAGATTACAGATTTTCATGGGGTTTTGTTCCATAACAGCAAACTCTATCGTGATTTCAACAGATAGACAGAAGGACGGACATCGCTAAAACAACTTGGAACCTTATCAGCATCCAGAATATGTATACATGTTGGGGTCTTGGACGAATATTTTAACAATTGTAATACAAACGGAACGACAAACCCAATATACCCCCATCATTTTTTGAAGATATAAAAGAAATCACTACGTTCTTATCGAAATTAATAAAAATGTTTAATATAATGTCAAGTGCGGGTTCAAATGTTATAAAATTCTATATAATTTTCGAAAGAAAAAACTGCAAATATTTTTCGTACGATTTTTGAGATATTTTTGCAAATGTAAAACTTCAATGAATCTGGCAACATTACCAATATACAACAACATGTTTTTTCCGATTATAAAAACAAAAGCAACAACAAAAAAATAACAAATCGTCAACGAAACACAATCAAAAGCGAAACTGTCAAAAAATTACAATAACATTTTTCAAGTGATTTGTTTTTTGCATTAAACAAAGTAAATTTTTTCACAAACATTTCTTTTCTATTTGAAGAATTTCTGTGTGGAAAAACTAAATGAGTTGAATTAAACGTCTATGGAAAAATGAATCGCCAACTGGTGGAAAATATATTAACCGTCATAAAGACGTCAACCGATAAATCAGTGATTGTTAAGGGTCTGGTTAAATTGCGTACAGATGTGGTCAAAGATAAAGATGGAATTCTATTGTTTCGGGAAGCAGGGGGTGTTACGCCAATGGTACGTTTCCTAAGTAAGCCACATGAACAAATATTGGAAGTGGCTTTGAGTATAATGGGTAATTGTTGTACCGATGAAATCAGTTGTAAAGAGGTGAGTGGCAATTGAGTTTTCTTTCTTATTTTGCAAATTACATGATATCAGATAACCCAACAAACATTAAATTAAGCGACTAAAATATGGATTGATTTTTTCTAAAATCAAATATACCACAGATTAAAGTGCACAAAAAAAAATATTTAAAAATACACGGACTCCCTTAGATCATCCATATACTAAAAAATATTTTCAATAATATATATCTGATTCCAAGGTTCCTTGTTTCTTATACACCGTTTAAAGTCTAGTTTTATTTTTCTTAATAAAGCCTGGAGTCAATTTATCATTTATTTTTTTATTATTTATTTATACTTTATAACTAATTTTATAAATCAAGATCAAGTTCCTAGAATCCCTAATTTGACCAAATATTTTTTTGTTTGTTGGGCTTAACGATTATATGTATGTATTTGCATTCGTTTATGCGTATTTGAGATTTCATTTTATGTAATTTTGTAGGCTTTGGAAAGTAAAATTGCCATGCCATTGGCCACCATTTTAAAATCCATTCCCAATCCGGTAATTCAATGTCGAGCTTGTCGTTTATTAGGCAATTTAGCCAAAGTTGATGCAAATCAACTGCTCATCAATCATTGTCCCATAATTGCTCAATCTTTATGTCGTATCATAGAAGAAACCTCTGATGTACAAACACGTATGATGGCATTCCGTGCATGTCGGTTCCTATTGACCAATCCACAATTTGTTAAAAATTTCCTGCAAGCAGCTGGTTTAGCTACTTTATTACGAATTTTGGCATCGGTAATGAAAAATGATGATTATGTTGTAGAGGAAAAACTACTAAATGATGCACAGGCTCCTTTGAAAGTAGGCCTTAAACGTAACCAACATCGTGAGAAATATTTTGAAGAAGTTGCCCGTAATTTGGAGGGAGTTCGTAGTGATATATTTGATCATGAAGTTTTCAAAAATAGCACACGCAATGCAAATGCTTACACTATGCCTAAGGAAAGAATAGCTTTAGATTTGATATGTGAAATTTTAAAATGCTTACTAGCCATTTCCGAGCTACAAATTGGAGTGCCCATATGGGATTCCTTAAATAGAGCTAATTGTACTTTTGCTCCCATAGTTTATTTCGTAACCGATAAGAATAATAAACATAGAAGTGTAGCTTTAAAAATACTGTCGAATTTATCCAAAAACCCTGGAGCCTTTTATATACTTAGTTCAGCGGATGCAATTTTAGCGGCTTGTGAACTTTTAGTAAGTGGAGATAAAGAGCGACTTCCCAATGAAAGTGAATGCAGGCACTGTATCAATATTATTAGTATACTATCAACTGATGCCTGTAATCGTTCTAAAATTAGGCGTTCAGGCACTTTGAAAAAACTTATAGCTATGTGCAAGGAATCAAAATCTCAGACAGAAAAATCAGCGGTAAGTGTTTTTATGACAACGTTGACCTTTGTTCATGTTTGAAAATGATTTTTTAGATATTAAATGTTTTAATAAATTTCCAATATGATATAATGAGCATGGATCTAATGTTAAGAGAAGGCTTGATCAATGTTCTCATTAAAGAATTGGACTTATATTTGACTAGTGATGATGAATTTTATAAAAAGAAACGTGAAGAGAAATTGCAAACCTCTAAAAAACGTAAACTACCAGAAATTGTCAATGAAACCAAATGCAAGGTGAATATTGTGGAAAGAAAACTAATAAAAATTCGTGAATTTAATTTATATTCAGTTTCCTAAGGTAAAGGAGGAAATTTATTTAGATTGTGATTCCCCAAGTAGTTCACCCAGATCGTACAATGCTCCATCTAGTCCCTGTAGTTCCCGTAGTATGTCACCAGTAGGTGGAAATGTCTATCAGATAAATGGTAAGTACCTGACAAAATTCTAAGAATTATTAATTTAATTTCATTAACTATAATTTTGAATTCAATCTCAAAAATTTTTCGAAATATTCAATGTCAATAGAAAATTTTCGAAAATTTCAATGTTGATAGAAAATTTTCGAAAATTTCAATGTTAATCCAAATTTTTCGAAAATTTCAATGTAAATCGAAAATTTTAATGTCAATCGAAAATTTTCGAAAATTTCAATATTAATCGAAAATTTTTGAAAAATTCAATGTTAATCGAAAAATTTCAATATTAATCGAAAATTTTCAAAAATTCAGTTTTAATCGAAAATTTCACTGTTAATAGAAATTTTTCGAAAATTTCAATGTTAATGGATAATTTTCGAAAATTTCAAAGTCAATCGAAAATTTTCGAAAATTTCAATGTTAATAGAAAATTTTCGAAAATTTCACTGTTAATAGGAATTTTTCGAAAATTTCCATGTTAATAGGAATTTTTCGAAAATTTCCATGTTAATAGGAATTTTTCGAAAATTTCCATGTTAATAAGAATTTTTCGAAAATTTCCATGTTAATAGATTTTTTTACATTTTTAGAATCCGACGAAGAATCATATTCGCCTGTATGTAGTGATGATGAAGAAGAAGAGGAGGAGACTGAGAATGATACCAAACGTGACACAAGCAGCTATTTATATAGTAATCCAAATGCAAATTGTAATGATCATACTGTAATAATGAATCTTTTGGACGTTGCTGCCAGATCAGAAACTATTGAAGATAATATTTTACTTGATAAAGAGGATGATGAAGAAATAAGTCAAGGTCTTTAATTGAGTCTTTATAAGTTATGGAAAGAACTTTATTTTAATAATACTATTGTTCTTTTTTTTCATTTTGAATTGTTCCTCTAAAGACGCTGTCTTGAAATTGCCACCAACCAGTAGCTTGCCTCATAACACTATTGATATAATAGATAATCTAATATTTCGTGTGACATGTTTGGTTAAAAAGAGTTTAGACTTAGGAAAACCAGAAACCATGAATACTCTCATCAAGGCTATTAATATGTTTGGCATAAATTTGGAATTTGCCGGATCTCTTACTAATATTTTATTGTAAGTACAATCATATACTAAATAGTAATAGTATTAGTATATGTTAACGTTTTTTAGGGAGAGTCAATTTTTTGGCCAAGTTATTAAACAAGGAATATGTCATCAACTGTTTCAATTAACTAAAGTAAAAGAGGTATATTTTCTTTTAAAAAAATAATAAACCTAAGAATTGATAAAATTTTAAACAAATTCTTAGATGGCTAAAGATGGTTTTGGTTTCTTGGATACTTTAACATCTGTAGGTGAATGCAATTATGGTAAAGAGCAACTAGCACGTTTATTACGTTGCGAAGATGTAGCATCACAAAAAAGAGCAGCTATTACGGTCGCATATATAATACGAAGTAAACCTTTACTTTATCAATTCCTAAATGATGGCAACGCACTTTCGGTATTGCTAAATATAATACTAAGTGCCAAACAAGATGAATTCACCGCTGAAGCAGTTGATTCTCTCACCTGCATGTCACGCTTTACCCTCGGCATAGATATACCCCAAACAGCAGCTGATAAACGTCTAGATGAATATGAAATATTCGCGGAAAAGGATGCTGGCCAACCTTTACATGAAACATGTGATATGTATTTTATAGTACACGATCCAAATGCTCCTGAAGACAATGATAAATCGGTCACCGCCATAGCTTTTAATAAAGCTTTACTATGTTCCACCAGCGAAGTATTCAATACAATGTTAAATAGTGATTTTCGAGAGGGCAATGAAGGTGAAATACACTTGCGCACCTATACCGTAAGCGGTTTACTCTATTTCCTTAATCTTATAGTGCGGCAATCGAAAAATTTGAAAATGAATAAACCACCAGCTGATAAATATTTTGCTCTCTTGGAGGCTTTTGAAATGTCACGCATTTACATCATACCCGAAATGGAACAATTTGTTTTACAACTATTAATCTCACAATTAGATGAATCGAATTGTTTGAGTGTTTTGGAATGGTCTATGAAAAATTATCATGCCGAATTGACTGAAATGTCGATTAACTATTATTTGTGTTCAACATTGACTACAGAAGCTAAAGTTAATTTATTTAGAACCGCCGACTATTCAACATATTCAGCAGAATGGTTTCAAATGATTATAGAAGCTGTTTTGGCTAGATGTCGTAATGGTTTTTAAAAAAATTCATTATTATTTCTTTATTTTAATTATATTTATGTGATTTTTCTTTTTTTATTTATAGTTTGTAGTTATAAAAAAAAAAAATATTATTTTGCAAAAATAAGTTTTTTCGTTTTAATTTAGTTGAAAAATTATCCTCGAATTATAAATTTTATTTTGGGGCAAATTCATGAAAATTTTAAATTAAAAACAATTTGATATATTTTATTAATTTTCGAAAATTCGATGTTATAGAAAATTTAAAAAAAAATTTAATGTTTAAAAAAAATTTTTTTTTGAAAATTTCAATGTCAATAGAAAATTTTTGAAAATTTCATCATTAATAGAAAATATTAATGTTTAATAGAAAATTTTCAAAAATTTCATCTTTAGTAGAAAATTTTCCATAATTTCATGTTTAATAGAAAATTTTCGAAAATTTTATGTTCAATAATTTTGTTTTTTTTTTAAGTATTTCATGTTTAATAAAAAATAAAAAAAAAATTATTAGAAAATTTTTCAAAAATTTCATATTTGGAAGAAGATTTTTGAAAATTTCATGTTTTAGGAAAAATTTTCGAATATTTTACAGTAAATTTTCGAAATTTGTTGAACAATTTTTCGAATATTTGCTATTGTAAAGATAATTTTATATTTAAAACAAAATTTAGCGTTTGATTTTTCAAAAAATTTAGACTTTAAATGAAAATGCGATTTTAAAATAATTTGTATTAATTTGGGAAATTCTGCTAAAATTGCTACCTGTGAATCGAAATTAATTAATAAGTGTGCACTAGGGCGATTCTAATATTTCTTATTGTTTAACTAGGCGATATTTTCTGTTTATTTTTATTTATCATCTATAACTTTTTTTCTTTTTGAAAACAACAGATTTGCTTTTAAATTTCTAAACTAAACAATTGTTTTTCTTTTGAAATGCTTTCAAATTCAATAAATATCAAATTGATTTACAACAACATTTATTTCGTTTAAACAAAAAATCTCAAGAGATTTAAAACAGTTGTTTGAAAAACTCGCGTATAAATGTTTGAAACATTTTGTACTCTTTTAAAATGTGTTCAGTGTTTATTTGTTTTTTTTTTCTTTTTTTCGATGGCGGTGTAGTTTTGTTCGTTGGTTCATGATGTTTTGAGATGAATGATGTTAATGAAATGAAACTTAAAAATACATAAGTACATCATGTACTTATAAACATTTTACAACGGAAAAATTTATATTGTTTTGCCAAAAATGAAATTTTTTCAAAATAATTTCAGTTGTGCGGGAATTGCAGCGAGGTACACTTCGTAGTCAAACTACCTCCATACAATAAGAACAAATAAGTCAAATCATATACCAAAAGAACAAAACGTCCGGTTAAATAAAATATTTGCAAAAAAAGAAAAAAAAATAAGTGAACAAATACAAATTTAGACAAAGAACTTATGCAAGGTCTAGATCTAATACAAATTATTTTATATTTCTAAAAAAAAAAAAACTATAAATTATTAAATAAAGTTAAGAAAATTTAAACAAGGTAGTTAAAATTAAAAAGAAATCCAATACGAAAAATATATAATTTGCTAATTTCTCAAGAAAAGAAAGAGACCCTTGAAAAATATATTTTTAGTAACAAAAATTTTGCAAAACTAAAAGAAAATATGTAAAAATTAAAAAGAAATAATTATTGTTAATAACTTATTATTAATATCATTAAAAAACACATTGTATTAATATAATTAATAAAAATTACTACTATTAAAAAATTAATAAAAGTTACTTTTTCAGTTTTCAATAATAAAACAAATTAATCTCAATATTTATGACAAATTATTTAAAAACAAATAGAAAATTACTGTGCTTAATAAATTAAATTATTGAGATATAATAAATTCTCTTTGTTATTTAACAACTAATAAATAATTTTATAACAAATTCTAATATTTTTATTGTAAATTAACAATCAACATGGGTAAATATTGAAAATAAAATAACTATATGATTTTGTATTTTTTCTTATCCCAAACCCCTTGAATTGAAAAACATGAATTGCATTTTGTAGGAATGAGTGTGTGTTTATTTTTGCAACGGTATGTGTAAATTGCATGAATGAATTGAACGAATTTTGTAGAATCTTAAATTTTATTAATTTATCAAATATGTCTAGATATCATTTTGAAATTTGTTATTTTTTCAACCTTTGAGATTAATTATTTTACACTGAAGTTTTCAAAGTATATATAATTTAAATTTAGAATAGGATTTCTCAAATGGGGATCCGGGTCGCTTAAGGTTTCTGTAATAATAAATCTAAGAGCACAGAACTAAAACTAATGTAAAACTGAACTAGAACTGAATTATAACTGAACTA
>JACGTJ010004075.1:11999-25404 GCA_014858695.1 Chrysomya rufifacies | reverse complement strand
AACTAGAACTGAACTAGAACTGAACTAGAACTGAACTAGAACTGAACCAGAAATGAAGTAGAACTGGAACTGATCTAAAACTGTACTAAAATTCAATTGGCAGAACAAAAATATTGTAATTTAACAATTCAAAGTGGTAAGGGGCTATTGTAAATTCAAAAGTAGACCCTGAAATCAGATCATGTGCTGACGAAGCGGTCGTACTACACGAAGTCCAGCTAAAACCAGTGTTGTCAAAAGTAGATTACAGTGAACTATGCACTATTCTAAGCAGATACCCGTCCTTCTATAAAGCTGCACTTTCACTAAAAACTTCAAAACGAAAGATGTCGTTAAAATATTAACTTTTTTTAATGTATTTTTCATTCCTTAAATGGCTTAAACGTTATCAACACAAGGTGCAATTTTTAGAACTTGCTTTTAACTTAAATATCTTAAATCTCTTCATAATCTAAATCTTTCGCATTTTTAAGAATTTATCTAATATTTTAAAAATTTAAAAATAATTGAATTTTTTCTTCACAATTCTAAACATACGCAAATATCTTGTAGATCACTTAAGAATATACATATATTCATTCATTTGTTTCTATTTGTTCATATGCATGTTTTTGTTACTAAGAAAAGTTTATTAACAAAATAATTGTGTATATATTATATACAAACATTTAGTGCAATACAAATTGAGAATTTTTTTCAAAGATTTTTTTTCTTTTAACAAAAAAAAAAAGAATTTAAACAACAACATAACTTTGAAATAAATTCAAACAATCGGAAATTGTACTCTTATTAAATTTATTCTTATAAAAATTTAATTCAATTAGAAAATTAAGCGAATTTTTATAGGAATAAACTATTGAATAGACTTTTCTAAAATCCCAATTATAGGTTGTAATCCAAAAACACTGCTTTACAAAAACATAAACTCCAAAATCGAAAACAACATTTTTTACTGTAATTGTAAAACAACAACAACAACAACGCACGATCGATTAGCAAACCAATAACTTTCGGTCCCCAAACAGAGCAGTAGTTAGAGAAATTAAATGTGTGACAAATTTTGTTTGGCCTGAAATATTTGAAATTATATAGAATTTGCACATTTTTTAAAACATTGAATTGATTTGCCTTAAAAAAATAAAACTTTAAAATAAAAACAAAACATGGATAATTGGAATGTTTTAGCAGCCCAGACCTCATCATCGGCCATAGGGAGAGATGACATTAATATCCAATCTAAAGAGAAATTGGTGAGTAGTGAGTAGACAAGTAAACAAATTATTTCAAATTTCTTTTGTTTTACTCATTCTTTTAAATGTTTTCATTAGTTTTAGCATTTCATTATGTTTTCCATTCTAAACAAAATAAAATTTTCAAAGTTTCAATACAAAATTTTGAAAATATAACAACAATACACAGCTGTTTGTAAATTAAAATATCTAACGAAAAATCTATTTCGCTCTCATCCTATACGAACAAAAGATACTCAATTGTATCTAACTAAATATAGAAAATGTGTGCTCACAGTTAGTCTAAAGTATTTTTTGGAGATTCCTTATAGTAATAGGTGCTTTAGTATTAAATGCGTTCGGTTCGGTTGAATACTCATCAATAAGAAACAATAAGTTTTACATAAGATTTTTATTAAAGATTTAAAAAAAATATAGATATTTTCTAAAATTTTTATAAAATAATTTAAATTAAATTTAAATAGTTATTTAAAATTAACGTGAACTATGGATTTAACCACCGATATTTGGGGTCAGTTGGCTGTAGAAGCTTCACAGGTGTATCTATCGGATGGTACAGTTCGTAGCCCCTTTGCAGATACGGTATGTTCTTCTTTTTTTTTACCAAAAATGTAAAAAATGTGTCAAGTTCGTCAAAAAGAAAAAAGAATTTTAACTTTAATTTTTTAAATATAGTAAATAATTCAAACCAGTTTTAAATTCTACAAAATATTTGATAAATAAAAATATTAATTTCTTGTAAAAAAAAGTGTTTAAAATTTTATTATTTTATAAATTGCCTTTTCGGAAAATCTATATTTAGAATAAAGCAAAAAAAGAAAAAATAAAATGTTTATGGAGCATCATACATTTCGAATGACACCCGCATGTATACTATAATTTTGAAAAAAAGATAGATAAACAAAAAGATACCAAAAAACATCACTTTAGTTTGAAAAATATAAAATTGACTTAAAAATTTTTGAAAAAGAAAACATTACTTTAATTTGATAATCCTACAAATTGTATAAAAAGATATTTAAAAGTTGAATTTGAATAATAATAAAAACTCAAATTGTACTTCAAATTGCATTCATATTAAAACCCTATAGAACCTAAAAAACCAAAGTGAATTCCAACTTGCTCCAAACTAAGTCTGCTATCAAAGTCGCTCAGAAATATTTTTCATTCAAGAGGATTTAGACAAAACTCATTTTGCCATAACACAATTTTGAATCCAGTTATATTTCAGTTTCAATTTAGCTCTAGTTCACTTTTAATTCTGTTCTAATTAAGTTCCAGTTCAGTTCTAGTTAATTTTTACTTTTGTTAACTGAACTAGAAATTCTTTTCCAATAATAGTTCAGTTTAAGTTCAGTCCTTATTAAGTTAAAATCTATCTAAGTTTTAGTTCAGTTTTAGCTCAGTTGTAGATCAGTATTAGTTCAGTTCTCGTTCAATTTAGATTTAGTTCCAGTTTAGTTATATATATGTAGCTCAGTTCTAGTTAATTTTTACTTCAGTTAACTGAACTAGAAATTCTTATTCAATATTAGTTCAGTTTAAGTTCAATCCTTATTATTGTTAAATCTACTTGAGTTCTAGTCCAGTTTTAGTTCAGTTCAAGTTCAGTATTGGCTCAGTTCTAGTTCAATTTAGTTCTAGTTTAGTTATATATAGCTCAGTTCTAGTTCAATTTAGATTTCCTTCGGTTATAGTTTAGTTCTAGTTCAGTTCTATCTATGATCTAAACTTGACTAGAATTTCATATTCAGCTTTTCTTTTTTAGTTCAAGTTCAGTTGTATTCGGTTCTCAGTTCAGTTCTAATTTAGTTAAGTTACAGTTGAAGTTCAGCTGTACTTCAGTTTTAGCTCAAGATTATATTGAATTATATCGAAACTTTTCGATATAATTTCTCATTATATCGAGACTTCTCGAAATAGTTTTTAGTTTTATCATTAATAAATGTTGTTTGATAATGAAATTGAAAGCAAAAGCTTAATGGTTTTAATACTTCTCTCCGAGAACTTTATGAAATTAGGTAAATTCAATAATTAACTAACATCAAGCACTGAAAGTGATTCCAAGTCGATCAGTATCAAAAATCTAAACTATGCTATTAGAAATTCAACATTTCGTCAATTCTTTAAAAATTAATTCAATATTATTTATATATTTTTAACAATGTTCAATAAATTACAGACAATAGAAAAATTACCTGATAAAGTAATTCTACAAATATTCTCCTATCTCTCACATCGTGAAATCTGTCGTTTGGCACGAGTATGTCGTCGTTGGCGTCAAATTGCCTACGATACTCGCCTATGGAAAAATGTATCGTTAAGACCGGAAGTCTCTGGATTGCATGTGGGTTCTTTGGAATCTTTGCTCTCCTTAATTTCTGTAAGATTTGGACCTACTCTACGCTATATAGAACTGCCAATTGAATTGATTACCCACACAGTACTGCATGAATTGTCGGCCAAATGTCCCAATTTAACACACATGTTATTGGATTTCTCAACTGGTAAGTTGAAATAAAATTGAATTAAAATGTTAAACAATTGATAAAATCTTGACTTTATTGCACAGCCATGCAACTACATGATTTCAGTGAGATGCAAGCGTTTCCCACCAAATTGCGCTACATGTGTATTTGCCTGTCGGAAGTCATCTTTATGGAAGGTTTTATGCGTAAAATTTACAATTTCATTAATGGCCTCGAAGTGTTGCATTTGATTGGCACCTATGAAAAGTGTGAAGAGGAGGAAGAAGAAATTTATGAAGTCATCAATGTTCATAAATTGAAATCAGCTACTCCGAATTTGCGTGTTATTAACTTGTATGGCATTAATTTCATTGATGACTCTCACATTGATGCCTTCAGTTCCAATTGTATACAATTGGAATGTTTAGCTGTTAATTTCTGCAATAAAGTAACTGGTTCAACTTTGAAAACTTTAATACAACGTTCGAAGCGTTTGACTTGTTTGTTAATGAACGGCACCAGTTTGAAGTCAGAATTTGTTATGCAAGCCGATTGGGATAAATGTGCTTTACAAGAATTGGATATCACTGCCACCGATTTATCTACCGAATGTTTGGTTGATATGTTAACGCGTATACCAAATTTGAAATTTTTATCAGCTGGTCAAATAAATGGTTTCAATGATACTGTACTGAAACAATGGATGGAATCGGGAATGACCAGGTAGATATATAATCAAAAATAATATATGTGAATATTAAATATTCCATTTCTTTGTTTTTTTTTTAGATCTTTAATATCTTTGGATTTAGATTCTTCAGATAATATTACTGACGATGCTTTGCAGAAATTTTTAACACGACATGGTCAACAATTGGCGGCCTGTTGTCTCTCCGGTATGCCTCATATTACCGATCAATTGTGGATGAGCGTTTTGCCGGTTTTAACTAATGCTAAGTCTGTTTATTTTATACTTCAGATAAATTGTTGAGATGATTTTAATTTAAACTTAATTATTTTATAGGATCATTGTTATGGGTACAGCTGAAAAGTTAGGTGTCAATATACATGTTGATCAATTGATGGATACTATTGCTTCTAGTTGCGCTAACTTGGAACGTTTGGAATTGAGGTAAATAATTTCGTCTAAAATATTTCAAAGGACAATTCTTGAAGGAACTTTAAAGTTACTCGAATTATTAGAATTTGAACTGTAGGACCGTAGAGTTAAGAGGGGTATTGAAATTGAATAAGATCAGTTTTATAAATTGTTACAAAACGACTCTGTATAACAATGAAGATAAGATTGAAGTAGGCTCGAGCAATGACTTCATTTAAGCTCCAAAATCTGCTAATAAATATCCTGTTTGACTAGGATAAAGGCTATCACTGTCCGATATTGCAGGGGATCTTCATCAAGGACTCTGTAGCCATATGTGGGTTCATAAAGCATCATTTGACTATAACAATGTAATTACGGTAGCAGGTAACACTTAAAGAGACTGGGTAATGGCTTTACTGTCCAATATTAGAGGGGGTCTTCATCATGGAGTATGTAGCCCTATATGGCTTCCGAAACCGTTCTTTGCGCTTTCGCCATTAAAAAAAATGTTCGATGTTCTTCGAAGTACTGGGAAAACTGGTTGGGAAAGTTAAATAAGTAACTGTGGACTTAGCTGAGGACTTTCAAAGTAGTCAGGATAACAATTTAAAGTACCAAGAACAATCCATTCGTGGTAGCAGTTGACTAAATTCCAGCAATCAATGTAGATTATTTTTGCTTCCGTCTCCGATATTGCAGTGCCACTCCATCAGAATTTGCTAGTTGGGTTAACTTGGATTGTGATATGATATCGGGAACTATTTAGCAAGTAAATTAGTTTGCTCATGTAATTGATACACCTTCATGATCATAATACATCCGGTTACATGCTCTCTGTATTGTTTGGAATAGCTTTGATTTGTTAATTTCTCGCTAATCGTTTTCACAATGAAAAAACTCCAACAAGTAGACCACTATGTTTAGGTTGTTATTGTTTGGATATGTGTTATCTATTCTCCTTTACCAACCAGTTTATATCTTCATTCAAGTGGTAGCTTCTAGGGTAATCAGTGTTTTCGGATCTCATTATGGTAATCTACAAAACTTCTTACTTCGACTGCAAATGAGGGGATATTACGAACGGAAATATTGTTTTGTTCTGTTGTTATTAATGGTTGTCTTTTCTTATCGTTCCAATATTCGAAAATTTGTGGCATTTATCTAGTGACATGTCAACAAGAAAAGTAACACATTATTTTTCTTGTCCGACAGCATTTTGGTTTCCTAGTATTTGTATTAGAATGTGAAGTAATTATGGAAGGATAATTAAAACTAAACTTAATAAGTAGTAAGGAAACTCTACCTTAGGGCATGTATTACGAACCTTTTTTGAAATTTATTTGTTTAGAAAGAAATTCTTTTAATTAATTTTAAATGAAATTTAATTTTCTTAACAGATGGGATCCGGATAATTTACGTTTTTCAGACAAAAGTCAAAAGGCTATCGATTTGTTGCGTGTGAAATGTTTGAAATTACGTTGTATGGTTTTGAGGTAAGTTTGATAAAAATAAACGATATCGATAAGAAAATTTATTAACAAACATTTTTCTTTTTTAGTGATGGTCGTTATTATGAAACTGTTAAGGCGAATTTTGAACGTGCTGATCGTGTTACTGTAGTACGTACCACCACCTGTTGTCGTGTTTCGCCCTATCATTTGCTCAGTAATTATAATGATTTAATCTTCAATTAAGACAACAGCGAATTGAGAGAGTTTAGCACTTAGAATCAAAAGATTTTCGGTGTTAATATTAATGACAATAATCTAGTAAAATTAAAGGAATTTATTGATGTTTACTTTTTTTTTTCTTTTTAATAATAATTCATTATTATTTTTCAAAATAATATTACTTTCTTATATAATTTACAATAATATGAATTTAATTTGTTGCCGTTGTTTTTTTTTAGTAAAATTTCAATTCGTGAGAGTTTGTGAAAGAAAACGTTTGTAATTTAATGTTATCATTATACAATGGGAAGTTAACGTTTTATAAAATTAATGTAAAACTTTTACGCTTTTAATGTTTTAAGACGCACGTTTCTTTTAATTTAGTTAGATTTTCAAATTGTGAGTTAGTTGATTTCAGTTTAATCAATTTAATAAAAATATACAATGATTAAATGTGGGTTTATGTTCTGTTTAAGATTTCATCATGATCAGACTTCACAATATATATATTTTTTTGTTTTTTGTATAATTTTTTAATTTTATTTATATTTTAATTATAATTAAATTATTTTAAACCACATAACACAATTACATTAGAATAAAAAAATAACAGGGAACAGTTTTTTTTTCAGAGAGAAATTTAAATGAACAATTTAGAAATCAAAAATTCAGTTTTTATAAATAAAATTTTAAGAAAAACCAGCTGCCTTTTGAGCACAAAATAAAAAAAAATGTCTTTTTTGAAATAATGTATAAAATTTAGTTATTACAAAAACAAACAAAAAATCCACCAATTCATTATGTTAATTTTCATAAAACAAAGTTTAAATAAAATATTTAAATTTCCCTTTATTCATTAATGGGTAGGGTTGGTAAATAGGTAACNNGGGGGGGGAGTTAATGAAGTAAAGGATAGGATAGTAGAAAGTGTTTGTGAGTGATGAAATAAAAATAATATAATAATAAAAATAGTAAACCAATATTTATAAAATTGTGGCTATTAGCACAAAAACATAATATATTATCTAATATTAAATCTTAAAAATATGTTTTTTTATGGTTTTTTTTTTTCTTCAATTTATACATAAGTACACTAGAGTGTTTAAATTATAGTTAATCCTGTACATCAAGTTCGGGTGAAAATCGAAAACTATGTGTTGTATTACTAGCCGCAGCCGTAGCGGTAGCAACAGCAGCAGCTGTTGTTGATGTTGTAGATGTTGTGGTGGCATTTGTTGATGAATCTGCGGCATTGCCAGCATTAAAACTACTACTGGCAAGACCAGAAGGAGGACTATTATTATTACTACTACTGCTACTACTACTACTACTATTGCTACCAGCATTGGCAGTTAATAACGTAGATGATGTAGATGATGAATTATTGTCATTCGAAGAACGACTGCGATTTTCCATAGTGTTATCCTGAAATATAAACAAAATTAGCTATTTAATTATTGAATCAAATGATTTCACATTTCTTTAACAAACCTCTCTATTTCTAATTGGTACGGGTGGATTTTGTTCTTGTTGTTGACGTACATTATCTTCGTTTTCATCAGTTTTATCGGTATACATCATTATCTCATGACATAAAGGACATCTGTCTTGAACATACAACCATTTACGCAAACAAACACCATGGAAGTAATGGCGGCATCTAGTAATTTTAGCAGAATACATTTCCTAATAATACGAAACAACAAAATAATTTAAAGATTTTTGTTTTATTTTTAAATAAATTTTATTTACCTGATAACATATAGCACAAACATCATCAAATGCCATCAATTGAGTCGGTGTAGCTTCGGGCAAAGCGGATATTTTATGTACAGCTGATCTTCTCTTCATAAATACCGACCAACCAGAACGGGCCTCACACCAGATATTAAAGTAAGCATGGATGCACATCATTATAGCTCGTATGGCGCCTCCTGTAGCATTTTGTGCTATCAAGTTATATTATACGGTACCAATCAACCAAATAAAAATTTTACATGCACACGCAATTTTTTTTTTTTTTTTGATTTCAAATAAAAAGATAGTTTTTTTGTTTGTGGAGTAGGAAATTTTTGTGGAAGGAATGTTGTTATGGATGGTAGGAGAAAAAACAGTTGTGCGGATACAGACAGAACGTTGTATGATGGTATGGTGGTAAGAAATAATATTGAAATGAAATATATAATTCAATTGAGATTTTTCTTGGAAATAATGTTTGTGAACGTTATAAAATAATAATGGAATTTGGGATTAGGGTTATATTGTTGGTGAAGATGAATGATTTTACCATTTACAGTACGTAACAATATGTTCAATAGTTCAAAAGATTTATGAATTAATTTTAACTTGAAATTGGTTCAAAACTATTACTATTGTGTATATTTGCTATTGCTACTTATATACTTTTAACAGTCTTGTATTTTAAATTATAGACAAAGAATCTGAATTACCGTTTCTCAAAATATGATGAGGGTATATTGGTTTTGCCATTCCGTTTGTAACACGTTAAAATATAAGTTCAATATAATATATTTTTCTTTCTGGTGAAGTTCTAAGACGAACTAGCGATGTCTGTCGGTGTTTCTGTCTGTTTGTCTGCCTAGCTCTTGAAAGCTTTAAGTGTAAAATATGTAATAAATTTTTGGTTTCTGGCAAGGTTTTAAGACGATCTAGCAATGTCCTTTCGTGTGTCTGTTTGTTTGTCTTAAACTTTCGATTGTATTTCAGTTAATTTTTTAAACTTTTCGTTCTTTTTTTAATTATTGGTAATTTATATATATATTTAAAACATTCGGGCTGTTTCGTGGTACTTTTTTTTTGTACTTCTTATTTATTTTAATTTGTTGTGCTTAAACTTTTGGTACTTTCTTTTAAAGTCATGTAATTTTATTTACCTTGTTTTAAAATTTTCTCAAAAGTACGAAAAACATTAACATTAAGCATGAAAATAAGGAAATTTGGCCCAGAATCGAAACAAAAACAACATTTTCTAAGGAATTTAAATAATTTTTATTGAAATACATATTGAGATTTTTAACTTGGAAAGATTTTATAGAATATTATGTGGTATGAAAATTTTCTTAAATTTTTTTCCAAATCAGATTTACATCTGATTTGAAAATCGATTTCTTCAAAACAATAACTAGAAATTGAAACCTAATTAACTGTTACTTATATCGTATTCGCTCGATTTTTTAATTTCTACTTAAAATTGTTTTGGCCCTTTTACAGCAAAACTTTAAACAAAAGTTAAACACTAATTTCTAATTAGGACGAATAAATCTTTCGTTTTAACCGAAGTGCTTAATAACTTTCAGTTATAATTTAATTGCTAATGGGAGTTAAGTAATTTATTAAAAGCTATGAGATCACAGTTTGCAAAATGCTTAAGAATTTTATATCTATAACTGACAATGAAATGGCTTTAACCCCGTAAACTTGTTTTTTTTCTTCAACATATGAAACGTACTGTAAATTATAAATGATGATAATGATTTAAATTTAAATATCTTTTACCTTCAACAATGATGAAAATGTGATGATGTTTCGCTTATACATACTTTATTTCATTTTTTATATATTGCAACATGAAAGAAAGTCTGAAACTATTTTGTTTTCAATAATAATAAAAAAATACATGATACTTTGAAATTCAACAAAATGTTTTAGAAAGCTTATAAAATCCTCATTGTTAACCTTAAACCTTAGAGAAAAAAGCATAAAGTGCAGAAGGAAACTCAAAATGGGAATTAAAAATAGATAACGAAAATAGTTTGGAAGAAATTTGAATCCAATATTTGTTTCTTTTTAACGAAATTAATTTTAACACATTCATACATTAGCATACACTCGCCAAACACACTTTCTTAAATAAATATTTACATGTACAGATAAATAAATAAAATTTTAACTACTCTATTAAATGTATAGCTAGCTATTTTATACAAAATTAAATGTTATTTATGTAAATGTTGAAAAAGATTTCAATTTATAAATACACACAAATTTGCTATGATATGAAAATTTTCATTCTAACTACAAAATGAATAAAAGTAAATATGAAAAACATTAACTTACCGGATTCAAAAACTAAAATCCAAGCACCATTGAAAAATAGTAAAATGCCAAAACAAAATTCTACAGAATTGCCAAAAGCACGCACATAGTACAAGTAATCATCTAATTTTTCCCAAAATGTTTGACGTCTTGCATCCAACAAGAATAAAGTGTAAGTAGCCAAAGAAACCAAAACCTAAAATATTTGCAAAAGATATAAATATATAAATAATAAATTTTATAAGTTTACATATATTTAAGTTAAGCATACCTTTACCACAACCTCTACCGAAAAAGCCGTTACGGCCAACAACCAAGTCGAGGGTGAATGTCTGCTCCACAACGCTTTTAACAAACATAGAGGCGCAATGACTAGAAAGGCGCACACAGTTAAGGCACGGAAATGTCTTTTGCGCGATGGATTACGTGCAGCACTCAATGACATTAGTATGGGTGAAACAATATTGTGCAAAAAGTGTAGCAGAGCGGTTATTAAAAGGCACAAATTACGACACAAACGCACAAAACGTTTATCGGGCGACAATGAGGTCAAACCGGTTTGCAAGGCCAATATATAAAATAGCACCGCGGAGACAGTGCCCAAAGACTTTTCTTCATCGTTGTCGAAAGTCAAGAGATACCATTGAAATACTTTTCCTATATAATGGCAAATAACCGAAATTACCGAAGTCATACCCAAAACAGCTGTCAAGGTTTCACAACCATCTACCAGTAACTTTTGCATAGTGGGCAATAAGTTAGCAGTACTAACACTATCATTTAGTAGCATCGCAATAAATTCTTGAGAAATTCTGCAATTAGACAAAAAAAAAGTAAATACATTAAATTTTATTTAATTAAGTTACTGTTTTTTACCTTATTGTCCAGAAAACTCTTAAAACGCTGGGCACATTCAAGCGTTGCCATTCGTTTTCTATTAGAGCAGATACACCAAAATTACTTACAAAATTCATGGCATATTGATAACCATTATAAACAGTTTTACCCGCTTCCATGCCACAACTCACTACAGTGATTTTCGTTAAGGTTAATGGCACAACATCGGCTATAATGGGTAAATATTTGATCATTTTTGGTTTAAGTGGCAACATGGCTAGGACTATAGGACTAGCAAATAGTAAAGGCATTGATTTTTGTAGCAATTCATAACGAGGTCCCAAATGTATGTAGGCAAACAGCATACCCATAAACCATTGTGCCACTAAATGAGGCATTAATGATACCGCTACACTACCCGTATCCATTAGTCTTGTCGTATTCATAGACATTATATCTTCCAATATGCAGGGACTTTTCTCCAGTATCGCTAGCGCTGAAACATTTGACCAATGCGAGAGGAAAGTTAAACCAAGTGATATCACAAACATATACACCATAACCAAATGTCGTGTCCATAGCATAAATATACAAGCAGCACATAAAAGACCTGCAAATAAAGCATAGAAATTAAATTATGTTATTTTTATAAAATTATAAATGTACTGAAAAATGTAAAATGTATTTTTAAGACAAATGTTTACTAGATCATTAAGTTTTTATGACGTTTTCTTCAACTATTTAACAAAATCTATTCTTGATTTCTTAAATAATATTAAGATGACTCTATTTAATTTTTATTTGATGATTATTTTGTTTTCCTTCTTCTGGTTATAGTGTTTTGTAGACCTTAAGTCAAAATGGAATCAATGGGCTTCAGCTTCTTAGAAGTATAATAAGAATTGCATTTTTAATCATATGCATAATTTTCTCTAAACAACAATTTGCCTATCATATTCATTATCTATGTGGTAAAATATAATATCACCTAGTTTAAATAATATTAAAATATTAAATATTTAAATAATAAAAACGAAGTATTGTTGAGTCATCATTAGTTTTAAGTAGTTGAATGAATTAAATAGAAAAAGTGACCAAACAAAATATACAATAATAATATGCTTTTTTATGTTTTATTTAGTAAAAAAAAACACAAAAAAAGCAAAGAAAATTTAAAATTATAATTTAATAAAAAAAACTACTACGAAAATAATATTTAAAAAACAGAAAACTTAAAGATTTGGCAAAAATTAAAATAAAACAAAATAATAATTGTTTGCATGAATTAAACTAAAAAGGAAACGAAAAACATTTTGCAAAAGTAAATGTATGCTACAAAACAAGCAAGATAAACAAAAATTTTGATAAGAATAAAGACAATTAATATTACAACAACAGTAAATATTAAAAAAAAAAAAACGATTACAAACATAAATATTTTAATTAAAGCGGAGAATCATAATGAGTTTTTTTATTTAATTTTAAAGTAACATTTTACACGTATTTTTGAATTAAAAAGTTTAAATTCTCCACTTTAAAATTTTACTTAAAATGCCCTAAGTATAATTATATAAAGAAGTGTTTGTATTCAAAATAAAATAATGATCAAAAATAGCTTATATACAGCGTATGCATTGTTGCAACAACAGCAAATTTACCAATTCAATTTCTTTTTATGAAATCAAATTCATAGGAATGTATTTCTATTTATTAATGGATTTTATAAATTTTAAATTAAAAACTTCATAAGAACTTCCCCTTTTCAAGTTCACTTCTAGTTAAAATTGTGATCTGGGTATTAAAATTTTTCAAATATGCAATTTATATAAAAAAGTCTTCACCAGATCACTTTTAAGATTACCTACTACTACTTTGAAGCGTTTTCATGTCAATATCATCTTCGCTGTGGAATGATCAATCTTGGTATCAACACGACTGTAAACAAATTTCGGTTTCTGTTAGTTCTATTTCAATGTTAGTTCAGCTCTAGTTTGGTTCTAGTTCAGTTCTAGTTCATTTCTA
>JACGTJ010004074.1:10143-24600 GCA_014858695.1 Chrysomya rufifacies | reverse complement strand
ATTTTTATACTCTATGTTACAAATATCTGCACCAACGTATTATACCCTTTTCACCTTCGGTGGTGCAGGGTATAATGAAAATTAACTCATGAAAAGAACGAAAAAAAAAACACCCAAATTAAATTTTCATAAATTTTACGTTATTTCATTGCCTGTTATTTTGTGTCGCCGTAGTATTGAAATAAAATTTGTAAAACATATGTATGATTGTTAAAAAATATTATTAGATTTTATTAAAAAATATGTATACATATTTATTTGATTTAAATGATCAAATAAATAATAAAAAAAATAATAATAGTAATAAATAAATGTTTACATACACATAAATATATCTTATACGTTAATGTATTAGATATGTAATAATATACATACATACAAACTTATAAAAACATACTTTAAATAAAATGCATTTAATCAAATTTATATACTTAAATAATTGAAAATAAAACGCAGTTAACATACATACATATGTATCATCTATACATGCATATGTATGTAAGTGTGTAACTTAAATGTTTTATTACTTAGGATTAAAATAAGAATTGAAGCTTCAACGCATTCTTATGGTATAAAACAAAGGCACACGTTACTTTCTAGGTCTCTTTGTATTAGAAATAATTAAATTTTATTTATATACATTTTTTTAAGTATTTTAAAAAGATAAACAAACAAAAAAATTGACTTGCTTTTTAGAAAATATGTATGAATGTATATTGATATATGAATAAGTACGAATGTATTTGTTGTATGTGGATGGCACCATTTCTTTGTATAAAAATATTCCAATGGGACAATCATATAGTCGGAAAATGTATTTATCAAATTTATTGCATGACCCATTGGATAACGATTGTCTATTTTAATTATTTCATTCAATTTCATTTCATTTCATTTTTTTTATGATAAATACAAATTAAGTACTCCTAAATAGTGTGCTTCACAAATTGTTTAACGATATAATAATATTTATTAAATTAATAAACATGCAAATATAAAATAAGTAAGATTATGTTATGATTAGCATTTTGTTATTTAAATAATATGCTACATAATAAAATGCCTTAAATTTCGTTGTTTATTATTTTGAATATTTTTTGTTTTGTTTCGTTTTACAAATATTTGTAAGTATTGTGTAAACTCATACATAAATACTTGTGTCTATACATACATATGTATAAGTATCTAAGTATATTAGTATGTAATTAAATAATAGTTAATAATGCACATTAGTTAATGCACTTAATACTTTCTTTTATCATCGTTACCTTTTAAAGACCCTAATATTGAAATCATCATCATCGCCGTCGTCATTGCTGATTGATGATTCTCCTTAAACTATCATAAATTTAACATACATACAATAATTAACAATTAATTTATAAATTAGATTTCTTAAAATAAATTAGAAAAAATAAAACAGCAAAACAGAAAGAACAGCATAATAAGAAATGTTAAGCTTAATAGACAAAATAATTGGGAAAACTAAAACGTTATTTTTTGGAAAGAATTGAATTGAATTATACAAGAATGTAAAAAAGAAAGCCCAGCTTTACATTTAAATTAAAACTTAACAACTAAATTTTGTGTGTATGTTGTTGTTTTTTTTTCTTTCGTTTTTGGAAAACATGTAAATTTATCAATCATTGCTTTTAAACACAGTAATGAGCTGGAACTTCGAAAATAATATTTCCAGCAGCATGTCGGAAATTTGGATTTTCTACACCGGCTGCAGCCTCAATAACAATTGTCCTTGATTTTCCACCCAAACGGCAGGCAATATTTGGTGAAACATCTACTCTCAATTCACGATCACAAATACTACAGAGAATGTATGAAATAAATATAATTAGTTTACAAGGTCCAAAATTATACATAGCAATATTTCATCTACGAAATTCTGTTTTTGTGTGAGCTTCACTCATACACCAAATAACAGTTACGGACAAATTGCAAAACAAAAATTAGTCAACTTACTCATGATATTTTTTGCAAACCACACCAACAAGTTCACCAATACGATCCTCTTTAAGGGGTCCATGTTCACCCTGCAGTGAGAACACTAAATCATTGTTGGCAGGTGAATGGAATACAATCAATTGATCGCGTCCTGTGCTAATACTAATAGAAGTCAACTGCAAAGAAGAATGTTTTATCAATTATTATTGGCGATTTCAGAATTGAAATACATAAATATCACTTAAAATGATTATTCCTATTAACTTTTTTCTTTTGAAAAATAAATTACGAAGGACTCATTTAACATTCCTTCCATTTTTTTGCTTTGCTGTAATACACTGTCAGTAATTTAACGAGTTTACTCCCAAAAGGACTTATAAACACAAAATTAAAAAAAAACCCGTAGGTATAACTCCGAATAATATTTATTTCACTTTCTAATTGTTATCTAATTATGTATATTTTTTGATAAACAGTTTGTGATATTAGTCGATTTTTTCGTATTAAACCCGATTTTTTATCTTTTTTTGGAATGTGTTTAAATAACGTAATTAACCGAACATTCGCAGAGAATAATCCATATAATTATTATTGTGATTTTTAAGTTTACTAGTTGCTAATGAATCGTAATTTTGTATTTGTAATTGTAATTATATTTTAAGTTAATAAACATTAATAAGTTCACTTACATCTTGAATAAATATAGATCGATTCATATTTTTGAATTTATGTTTGGCACCATCTAATTTGTAGATAGCACTTTCTGTAATGATGAAGGCACGATCGGCTTGTTTGTTGTGCTTATTGAATTTTTTGGCAAATGCTGAGAAAAGTACAGATTTAAAACCATCTTGATTTTTCAAATTCTTAACGTTAGTGCTATATGCCAAATATGCTGAATTGTCTTGTGAATTGGCCAAATAGTCTCCCACCCACTTACGCTGCTGACCCCAGTAAGGGCGACGACCCTTTATGGCCGTGGCAGCAATAATCTGAAGTCGTAATTGTGGCCATTCCGAACGTGGGTATTTGCGCAAAATCATATAAGCTCTCCAATTATCATAGATTCGACGTAGACCAGGTTCGGCACGTCTTCCAGCCAAAGGAGGATTTGGCCATTGAATACTACGACCATAATCTTTCATATTCTTAGCGGGGCGGAAACGAGTTGCCAAATCTTGAACATATGATCGCAATTTGTATGTTTTGTAAGCGCGCATAACCACCATTGCCGCTTTCATTTTTTTGTAGTTTTGTCGGGCTATCCAGCCACGTACTTGTTTCTGTAACAAAATAACTATGTGCGGAATCATTTCATTTCTTTCTTTTTCCAAAGAAAATAGTGTACGAGGTGATCGTATAAAGATTTTGGTGTGACCATACTTAACATCTTGTCCAAAACCTTTTTCTTCGATCAAAACACGAACACCATCACGATCACTGCCAGCACGGAAGTTAGGCCATGTGTATTGCGAAATCATTTTGTAGCGCAGCAAGAATTTGTCGTAACGTTGACGATGTACAAAACCGGCACGTCGTACGCGCACATTTTCAAGCAAACCCAAATAACGTACTTGATGTTCAACTCGTTCCTCATCGAACACAGTAGAACTTTTAATATCGTTTGGCTTAATGCAACGCACATAGAAGGGTTCCTTTTTCAACAATGTATTGACCAAATCGACCATTGACCTTTGGAAGAGTGTACCAGCCGTTAATGGACGTTTTGTGGTCTTTTTAATGTCCTGCGCACCCTCGGGCCACATTTCACTTATGTGCATGTTCGATGAATGATGCAGTAATCGTTTGAAATCCTGATATAGTGTGTCTTTATTCTTTTCAATAAAACCATTAATATTGTATATAACATCGCCAGCATAGTGAGTTATGCGAAAATCTTCACGGTGTTTCAGTTCCTTATCCATGGGTTTTAGTTGACGACTGCTGTAGTGGGGATGGTTGCTAAGACTCTTATCCATTGCTCCAAGCAATGTTTCATCAGTAACTTTTCCCACACTTAGACAAGCTTCATCCATGATAGCAATAATACCTTTATGAGGCTGTTCAACCAAATCACATATAATCTAAAATTCAATATCAAATAAAAATACATTGATAGATTTACGTTCACAATTACTTTCCAAAGTATTTCTTACCTTATTATTAAAATATTCAATATTTTGCCACGCTATGCCCTCTCGTTGATATTCTTCTTGTTCTTGTTTGAGAACCAATTCTGAAATATAATTAGCATATATTTTAGTTTTTTTATTCTTAGGAATGCATCATAACAATGGATACCTATAAACAATTGTTGTAATTTCTCATTGCAATAGTTTATGCAGAACTGTTCAAAATTGTTTGAATCGAAAATCTCAAAACCATAAATATCAAGTACACCAATTACAGAATTGAAGCGTGCTTGAGTTTTTGAGCCACGGAATAATATAGCACGATTAATGCGTGATATTATCCAAGTAAAGAGACGATCATAAATTGCCTTGGCAAAAGCATCTCTACCATATTCGGCTTGAGTTGCATTATGATCTTTTTGCATTACATTTCCTCCGGCAGCAATCACACGTGTAGTCAATGATGTCGACAGTTCCTGCTCAGTCACTTGCAATAGTTGTGCGGCCGCCTGCAAATGTGATTTATTGCTGATGACAAGTTCGTCTTCAATCACTGGATGATGATATGAATAAATGTTAAATATTGCAAGGCAACATAAGTTATACTATTAACTTACTTTGAAATTCAATGTTGCCCAAGTGTAAAATGGCTGCCACAATACGCCAAATTGTCGAAATTTCGTCTGTTGTAAAACCGAGTGTTTTAAATGCGTTATTTGTGCCCTTATAATCAGACTTTTCCGTTAAAATGTCCATGCTACCTTGATTCATGTAATGATATTTTGATGGATCCTTAGTGAGGTTGTACTGACGTAGTTCATTGTCACTGGCACCTCGTAAAAGCTATAAACAAACCATAATTAAGTTAATTTAATTCATGCAAATATTATATTTTAAAAAGGCTAATATTTCTGTAATATTCATAGAAGTTATCTTTTATCTACATGCATTTAATATTCTAAGAGTTCAAAAGCGCCATATAAGTATAAACATTTCCGTTTTATGCTACAACTAATTAAAATTATTCATTTCACATTAAGAGACATAAATATATGTACGATATATGCATGGAATTAACAAGACATTAGCTGTCAATTACTCGAAAATATTTTTTATAGATTTTTAATGATAATTTATGTTTCTATTTTCAATTGGAAAAGGAAAATAATTAAGTATGAAACTATAAATAGTTATAATAAAGTTAACACTTTTTACCTGCATTTAGGTGATATTAATGAGCAATTATATTTTTATTTAGTTTAGCATAATACTGCTCTAAGATCTTTATAATGGGAGGGCATTTGTTTGGGGTTTTAACCCTAAATATATACTTTGTTTATATGGAAAACCTGATACGACTTTGTTTAAATTGACATAGTATGTGATACAGAGTTGGTTATACCTAGCAAAATATTAAGTAGTTTGGTAATGAGTTTTTGTTGTGAAAATTTTACAAAACCAATAAATAAAGAACTTCATTTTTTTTCACAGCTAATCCAATGTTTTTTCAAGATATATCTGAAATTGTCATCATACCCTCATATTTAATAGTTTCACGCGTATAAACTGCAATTTTTGAAAACTTTAGCATGGAATCTATGCGAAATATTGAACAAGTTTTATTAAATTAAAAATCTGTTTAGACCCCGATTCAAATTTAATTTCGAACATAAGAAATTTCCGATTATATGTACCATATTTAAGGTATTAACAAGGTTGAGAGCTTTATTTATGGCTAGGTGAAATAATACACTGAACACGATTGATTCAAATGTTTAGACCCCAATTTAAATGAAATTTGGAACATAAGATATTTCCGATTATATGTACCATATTTAAGGTATTAATAGGGTTAAGAGCTCAATTTGTGGCTAGGTGAAATAATGCACTGTTCACGATTAATTCAAATGAAATTTGGTTCATAAGTTAATAGCTAATACAAACTTATAAGCGTTAAATTTCATAACATTACACGCATAATTACTGTATTTATGGGATTAAAAACTGATAGCAGCGGAACATTAGTATAGAGGCTAGATGGAAGAAAGGGACCGATTATAACGAATATAAATGATCAACGTTAATTATTATTAAGATATCTTGAAAATTGCGACCAGTAGTTTGATTACAAGGTTTACATGGACGAAAGAGGTATGGACAGACATCGTCCGTCTCTGGAAGTGATTTCGAATCGAACGGTATACTTTATGATGATGGTAGGATGAATATTTTTGTATGTTATAGTGGTGTAGGCCATAAAACCTATAAATTATATAAAAAAAAATATCATAATAACTTTTAACTTAGACAGATTTCTTCCTATTCTAAAACTTTACAGTTAATATAAACAAGAAAGAAAGATTTAAAGATTGAAACAGTTTTACTCATAAAATTGCACGAAACTTCAAAAATGAGTTTTATAAAAGTTTAACATTTAACAAAATATTATAATTAGGGGATTTTTACTTTATTTTCCCCTTAGTTTATATTAACAATATAGAAGGTAATAATAATTTTTTTCGTAACTCTGTGTAATGAGGTATTTGAGAACTGAAATAACTGTTTTATTTTAGAAAACATTTTCAATGCCATAATGGTTGACTAATTGACTTTACACATTTAAATTAATTAGAATTACACATATATATAAATATGTACATGTATGTATGTATATTTTAAGTATGACTAGTAATATGTTCTGTATAAATTATATTTAGTCAATGTACATATCAACGCTTTAATATAGTAATAATTACTATAACAAATAGTTTAACTAACACATCAATTAGGAAGTGTTAATTTTAAAATATTTTTGTTGTGTTTTTTCTTTTTTTTCAATTATTTAATTGCTACGCTGATAATGTTGACACTAAATGACAAAAAACTAAGTACAATTAAAATTTGTATTAATATAACAAAAAAAAAAATGAATAATTTGTTTTAATTAAACTACACACAATCAGACAATCACACAAATGAAAGAATTTTGCTACATTTATACAACAACTTTTAAGTTTTTCCATTAGCAAACAATGTTAGAAAAGGTTTTTAAAGGATTTTGTTGGTCTTGCAATATAACAAAATTCTTCCTTTTGAAATGTGTAATTGTCATTAATTGTTCATGGATTTTCATTTGGTTCGCATGTCTAAATGCTTGAGTTTTATATTGCATTTACTTTCGAAGCGATTAGAAAGAATGTTTGTAGATTTTGTTAATTGTAGGGCGTGTTTTTTTCTGGTCATTCGGATGACACCGCATTTTATTAGTTTTGGGTTGGGTCTCACCAATTTATCAGCTTAATGAAATTTAGAACAATTTCAAAAACAAATTAAACGTACGTTTATTTACCATCACGTTTTAAAATGTTTTTAATATTTATTTTTTACTTATGTGTGAAATATAAAACAAAAAAAAAATCCTAAACAAATATAATAAGAAAGAACATGGACTTGAAAGTATAGCGAATACCTTAATATTTTACTCTGATATACATTTTTAGTTATTGGCTATAACATAAAATATGTTTAATTAATTTATGTTACTAATATGCATGTTTATAAATAAATATAAACAAATCATAAATTTATAAAAATTTTTAGACATAATTCTGTTTAAATGCTGATTATTAAAGAAAAATACTTTATTACTTTTTATATGGGAATGTTATAATAAATTGTTGAAATATTATTTTAATCTAAGAATAGTGGATTCTATTGACCTCTGTTAAATACACATACATAATTATGTAACAAATTTTAAGTTATTTAGTGTTGAATAAATCAACTATAATATTTTTATTTTATTACAGGTTCATAAATTTAAAATTTTATTATGTATAAGTGTGTTTGACTTTATATTTTGGGAGATTAATTCTAAATTATTTAAACGGTTTTAAAGAAATTTTTGAAATTTTGTAATTTATATTTTATTAAACTTTGTAATTTATATTAATTAAACTTACACTTAAGTAAGTAAAATTGTAATGCGTTAATAAAAAGTGTGCGTAATGTGGCGAGACACGCCCATTTATTCTATAAAATCTGTTCACAAAGAATGAAATAATGTCGAAATTCCAAATATTTTAAAGATAATTTCCTGTCGTGATATTCTTTTAGTTCTTAGTTCGCCCGTGATCAATTCGGCAAGTATACGGCAGGAATATTCCGTTGATACTTCTATGAATTCTAGTGTTCTTAATGTATATAGGCTCCTTAGAGCCCAATCACAAACTTAGACATAAGTTTGTGATTGGGTAGTTGTGTACGTGTGGCGTTGCATTCTCAACTAGGTAGATTTATAGCCAAAGTAAGGCAGCTAGTTGACATATTGCTACCTGTGTGAAATGCTCACATTTGGTCGTAATTTGCTTCCGTTAGTAGGACCACAGTGAGATCGAGCCTGAACATGTGCCCACATTAACCCAACAATTCCTAATTATATCCGTTTCTTGATAAAATGAGGCAAAATCACAAAGTTTTAGGGATTTTTTTTGTGAACCCATTTGAATATTTTCTATTTTTATTACCAAAACCTCTAATTTGAAACATGTCTGCCGAATATTGTCTCTCCAGCGCGTCCGTTTTGATCTCTATTGTGTGTTCAACAGATAAGTTTATTTAGAATCATACCACTACCTAGACTATATACACATGTTGGGGTCTTAGACGAATATATTATATGTTTATATACATGTTTGAAATTAAATGATAAGTCCCTATCGTTTTTTGATGGTAAGCATAAGAAGTAAAGGTGCTAAAGTCGGTCAAGACCGAATATATGACAACCTACACCACAAAAGGGTAGATCATTAGTATGTAGGCTTTGTGAAATATTGAACCGATTCAAGTGGAATGCATACGTACAATAGGTGTGATAAAACAAAATTAAAGGATTAATCAGAATTAGATCATTTTTAAATTTTCCGAAAATTATTCCCAATAGAATGGACAGATCTTCAAAAGCCTTAAATACCTGCAATAATATTTTAAACAATTTAACGGCATTAAGGGAAATAATGCAAATGTAACATGGAACATTAAAGTTGAAGACCAACATTTTTTATGCAAAATTCCTCATTCAATTACAATAATAAAACTATGAAAAAATTGTAAAAGGCTAACTTACCTGATAGAAACTGTGAAAATTGCGCTCTCCTGGTTGCTGTTGAACCACACGAGATTTTTCCAATAAATAATTTGTTATAATACCACCAACAGGATCGGCTTTATAATCGAACTCAATATCCATATATTTACCGAAACGACTGGAATTGTCGTTGCGATTGGTTTTCGCATTACCAAATGTTTCCAAAATGGCATTACTTTGAATTAAAACATTTTTTACTCTGCAAACAAAATAAAGATAAATGTATGTAAGTATGTTATTTATAATAATAATTAAAAAGAAATCCTTTAACAATTTTATTTCGATTATAAAAACTACATTAAAGTAGGTAATAAAAACTTATGCGCTATTAAAACTAAAACATTTATTACTGACTGCAGACACTTTAATACGATTTTCATTTAAAATATTTAACCGACGATTGTTGTCATTTATGTTAGAAATTAAAGAATTTTATTTTTAATTCAATATTAATGCATTTAAATCGCTTGATTTTTCTTTCATAAAAATATAAAATTTTATTGCTTTACAATTATAAATTATCTTACGATTTAACGATGAACAAACAAAATCAAAAATAATTTACTTTTAAAGGATAAACAATATTATGTACACATTACTTAATTATGAAGAAATTAAAACTTAAATTGCTTTTAAGTTTTCAATATCACTTTGTCAGGGGTTCTCACAAGATTTCACATCACGGCCCACTTTTAAGGTTACAATGAGGCCAAGGTTACAACAAGACCCTTACCACTTATATAGTTGAAATACATGATTTTTTTATTCAGTCCTAGACCAGTTCTAGGTCAGTTTTGTTTTCGATTTAATTCAATTTTAGCTGAGTTTTAATTCAGTTCTAGTTAGATTTTAATTCATTTTTAGTTAAGTTTTGGTTCAGTTCTAGATGCGTTATAGTTTTTCACGACCCTTCTTGGAGCATTATTACGGACCACAAAACCCTATTAGAGAACCTCTGCACCCATGTTGTCATCCTTAAATAAATATTACTTTTAACTAGTGTCTTTAATGTATCATGTGAGGGATTTAATAGATAAATAGCAAGGTGCGGTCTTAAATATTGTAGCAAAGGAACTTTACTTACTTATTGTATTAAAATTGCAAACTTATACAATAAATTGGGGAAGGGGAAGTCGTTAAAAAAATAAATGACTCTTAGTTTAAAGCAGTAGTCAGCGAAAATAAACTTTTGTGCATTACTTTCTCTTTATATTTCTCTTAATTTTAAGAAATTTACAAAATTTTTCGACCAATTGAATATTTATTAATATAATTTCGACATTAATTTCTTGAATTTATTAGCATGCTCTAGACGACAAAACATTTCTAGTTAGCCGAAAAACCTTCCAGTGAACAAACATTAATTTTAATCATTTCTTTATACAATTTCATTAGGTGTTTGTTATCTCCCATGCAGTGTTGTCAAATCGGGGATTCCAAATCGGAGATTTTGTTAAAAAGTTCATGTAATTTAATGACCACTTCAATAAAATTTCTTAACTTTTACCAAAATAAAATCTGTGCTCTTCGCACATCAATATATTTCAATGAACGTAATAATGTATAAACAATGAGGGGTTTTAAACTTATTCTGAATTACGACATTTATTGATAATCTACTTTAATTTGAAAACAACGAACTATTTCTTATTCTAAAGATGGAACTAGAAAACAACATGGAACAAAGGCAACAAATTTTTTATCGAAATTTTGTTTAAAAATTATATGGATTTGGTTAAGTCTTTCTGTACTACTAAGCTTTTAAATTTCGGATGAAAATATAACTTTTGTAAAATTTCTGAAAGTTTTACAAAACTTACCTTTCAATTTCATTCTGTCCATGAATATTTGTCACTGCTGCAATATATTTCATAATAATTTTTGAAGCTTCTGTTTTGCCAGCACCCGATTCGCCTGAGATCAATATGCAGGTATCTTGATGACGTTGTTTCAATATTCTGTAGGCTGCATCAGCAATCGCAAATATATGCGGCTGATTTTCAAATAATTCTCGTCCTTTGTAATTCTTTATCGTTTCTGGACCATAAATATTCAATTGTCTGTAGGGGTTCATCGAAACGCATACCTCGCCAATGTATGTGTAGATGGAACCAGCTTGAAATCTGTAAATTAATACAAACAAGAAAAAAAAAATAATTGATTAAAAATCTTTATAGTTTATTTATTTAAATGTAATTCAATTAAAGTGCGAACGTTATTGAATAAACATTAAAAAATATTGTATATTTATTTAAAAAACATAATTGAAATGAAAATATTTACAATACTTAATTCACTTAATGGTGTAAGTTATTTGTTTCCAGAGTAAAAATAAGTGAGGGAGAGGGTTTGATTTCAAATCAATTTAATTGTTTATCATAATATTTATTTCAGATATCATAATAATACAACCTGCTGTGAGATAATACGCTTCACTTGACTGTAACATTTGGTGGTCTTTATTCACACTTATGCACCATCATCAAAGTCAACCTATTTGTGTCCCTGTTATTCTATATTTAAATATGTTTGGAAACAACACTCCGATTGAATTGTTATATACAAGCGATAGTCATCAATGTTATAAGAATTGAGTTAATTTATAATTATTCAATTATTTCCAGTAAACATTATGTTGGCTCTAAAACCACAAATAAGTTCAAATAAAGCTAATTATAACCAAATTTACTTATATGTATATTTGTTAAAATTTAATATAGAACATATTACATATTAATAACATTAGTGTTTTATCATAATTTATTTTAAAGACCTAATTTCTATTTGTAACATAAAATGTTTACCCATTTAGCAGGACCAGTCTAATTTACCTACTTGCATATATTATAAATATGTATTTCTCGTTCTTTTCGTGGGCAATTTGGCGACACATTAGAAAATGTCTTTTTCAATTTATAAAAATCAATAATTGAGCATTAGAAATGCATGCTATTATGCACATGAACACAAACATATCAATGATTAAAATTGTTTTTAGGTGATAAAAATATTTTAGTGAAATGTTTTAAGTCAAAATTCAATCCCAAATTCACTAATCTTTATATTTTCAATATCGTCGCCTAAATATCGAGACCATAAATTTCTTGTAGTATTAAAATTTCAAACATCATTAGGAGTCATATTTTTGGAGACTACTCGATATACTAAAGTAACTCTTAAACAATTAAATAAACTAATACTTACTTAAGTGACGTAAAATTTTATTAAAAAAATGGAAGAATCAAATGAAATTTCCCTGACAGCATTTGGAAGATGGTTGGTAATATAAGTATCGAAAAGTTGTCCATTTTGTCGCCTTTTTATGATGAAATATAAAATACTCTCAATTTTACAATAACAAATCAATTAGTATCGACTTTTGATCTAAAAATCTAGTCTAGAATGATAGCTAGCATTTGAGAGCGAAAACAAGACAAAGAGAATTAAAAAATTTTACTCAGTGAATGTTTAACTTTAGAAAGTGAAGTTAAGTTTTTAGTCGAAACGAGGTATATTTCTTCCCGAAAAGAGACACCCTTAAGAAATCTAAATATCATTAAATCGACACTCAAAACGTGCACTAAATGGTGTCATTTAAAACCTATCGAAACGAGGCATATTTCTTACCGAACGGTGACACCCTTAAGAACACAAAATGATAGAAAAATAGACTTTTAGTAACAACTTGAAGCTACTTTTAGGAGTCATTTTCGTTGGTAAATGGTTGCAGGGACCTTTTTATAAATAAAACAACAACTTCTACGCACGCGCTGCGAATGATTTGCGAAGTATTCTTCTTTATTCTTCTCACGATAACAAACGAAAAAATATATTTTTTGCAATTATGCGCTTGAACCGAATTAAAAAAAAAAAAACCAAAGAACAAATTTTTAATCCGAAAAATGAATTTCATTATAAAATTCGTGAACACAATACCAAAATGCAAAGAAGAACTAAATAATAAAATTCAATTCCGAATTTTTTCCTACTATGACTGAAATTAAAGAAAAATTATTATAAAGAAACAAGAAATTTTCTTCAAAACTAAAATAAAAAAAAAAAAAAAAATCAACAACTTTTTGATGAAGATGAGATGCTGCTGTTGAAGATGAAGTGTTTGTAGATGCCTACTGATGTGTGTGTGTGTGGTTGAAAAAGTTGACTCGAGATTTTGAAGTGCGTGGACTGACTTTATGGCTTTGCATGTCATCATTGAGAGAGTCGAAAAAATGTCTAAAATAAAAGGGCTTGTTATTTATAGTATTTAGCTGGAATGTTTTTCTTTTTCATCAACTTCGACGTTGTCCAATTGTGCAGATATAGATTCTCATCTCTTGTTTTTTTATTGTTGGGTGTTTTGACGTTTGGTTTTTAAGGTTTCAACAGGTTGTGTTGCAGTTTTTGTTTTCGTATACGAAAACCACAAATGTATGTTTTTTTGGAATGTAAAAAGAAATATTGAAAATACGATTTGGTATTTTAAGTGTATTTTTTTTTTTTTTTTTTTTTTTTGTAAAGGGTGAAGAAGTTAAGTTTTAGGGAATTTTTTTTTCCAAGCATGAATATTGAAGATGCTTTTCTCTATGCAAAATATAAATTTACAATATTTATTTTTAATTAAAGGAGAATGATTTTGTTATATGTTGGAGAGTATATGGTTCGAATGCTGTAATTGTTCAGCTAACTGAGGAATACAAATTTGGCTATAAGATATATAGCATTTTGTTATGGCAAATAGGTAAAATCGTTAAAAAAAAATATCAAAAAAAAAAAAAAAATTTAAAATACAGGTCACTTCATATTTAAGATGATGCTTATCTAAATTCGATTATGACATTCACAATTTATAGTATTAGCGCTTTGTGTTTACAAAATTTTTATAGGTCTTTTGGCGACTTTGGAAAATAACAAAATATTTAAATATTTTTAATACTAAAGCGTTTTGACAAGATATTATAAATTAAACAAGTTTTTGAATAGAAACAAAATACTGATTAACAACTGTAAAGAAAATGTTAATAGAAATTAATCTAACTTTAGCACAAATAAATCAAATATTTCTTTGTCTATGTTTGTTGACAAATTTTTTTTAAATACATTTATATAGGCTTGATGACCGCAGACTTGGGCACTTAACGGTAGAGTAAAATTTCAACTAGTCAAGAAAAGTAAGAAGTAAGCCTAACAAATAGAACTAGAATTGAACTAGAACTGAACTAG